>BRDA01086118.1:3606-13957 GCA_036984385.1 Crenuchus spilurus
TATATATATATATATATATATATATATGTTGATATTCAAGACCTACACAAGCTACATAATGTCCATCTTCATCTGCTGCTGCAAACTATAAAAAGAAAAGAACAAGACAGTTTTTTTAGTTAATTTATTGGCTGGTAAAACATTACCTAGAAAGCTAGTGCTGAATGTAAGCTTTGCTAGACTTATTTTTGAATTGATGATGTATTTTATTGAGAAGACAGAAGAGTCTTTAAACTGATTTAAAATGTGGAATCTGAAGTTTATCTGACTTGTCTTACAATTTGCTTCGCATCTCCGGACTTGTGACAAAGTTTTGAATCTGAATATGAAACTTTGACTGAGCTGGGGATTGACTTCATTGATTCATGTCAAAGTAACTTGGGGCTTTAATGCTGACTTGAGAATTGCTTGTGACTCTATAACACTGATAAATAAATGTCATTTGTGCTTCATTATTCACTTGATGCTTTAGTTTATATATAATTTTATTCAAGTCGAGTGATGGAAAGTTTGCTTCCTTTAAGAAATCATTTCATAAAGAATGTCATATTTTACATGTGGCAAGTGATGCTTTTTCTGCATTAGGCACTTTAGGGATGTGCGCTTGACCTTCCAGAGAGCTGAAGTGCAGTAGGCAGCATTTTAAAGCTGGGAGGTGTGGATGTGGAATGAATTATGTTGGTTCATTAAACTTGAGAATTTTAAGTGAGTAAATGATAGAGAGAGAAACCTTGATGATCCAAAAGGGCCTTTAGGTACTCTAAGATCAAAGTGTCTTTTGAAGCTGCAAAGATGTGTGTGATTCTCTCTCTCTCTCTCTCTCTCTCTCTCTCTTTATCTCTTTCTCTCTTTCTCTCTCTCTCTCTCTCTCTTTATCTCTTTCTCTCTCTCTCTCTCTCTCTCTCTCTTTATCTCTTTCTCTCTCTCTCTCTCTCTCTCTCTCTTTATCTCTTTCTCTCTCTCTCTCTCTCGCTTTATCTCTTTCTCTCTTTCTCTCTCTCTCTCTCTTTATCTCTCTCTCACTCTCTCTTTATCTCTCTCTCACTCTCTCTTTATCTCTCTCTCTCTCTCTAGCCCACATGCGAGCTCTGTCAATTAAAAGTGAAAAGGAGAGGAAGGGGGTCCAAAAAAATAAAACATTGCATACAGTAAAGATCTGGATGCTATTTGAAGGGATTTGATACTGAATGTCTTCTGCTGAGCTAGAAGACAGAACGGCATGTCTCTCACCCTCTTCTAGATCACAATCTGCCTAATGCCCTCACAAATGTGTCATCTAAATTCATAACACAGAATTATGATCAATATATCCTTTTATTACCCATTCGCTCACTCTCTGAGTGTGAGACGGTTTCATCTGTAGCCTGGGGATGCTGCACAAATGCCCCTGCAACCACCACACACGCACACACGCATGCACACACGCACACATACACACATTATGAAGGACAGAGCCTGCAGCACACACTTGAAGATAAACCAGCTGTCTGTGAGGTAGATGTAAGAATCTTATTTGTATGGAGCAGAGGTAATCTTTGGCAGTCACCTTGGCAAACTTCTACCCATCTTTTCATCTTAATAGCACTTTATCTCTCTCTCTCTCTTTCTCTCTCTCTCTCTCTCTCTCTCTCTTCACGATTCTCGCCCTCCCTCGCCCTCCTTTTCTCCATCCTCCTTTTCTTCTTCCCCCTGTAATCTTTCTCCTTTTACTTCCCCTGGTTTGTATGTCTAACCCATAACTGCAGTGTGTGCATGTGTCTGTGTGTGTGTGTGTGTGTGTGTGTGTGTCCGCAACACAGAGAGATGAGTCATACCGAGCATGCTCAAAATCTCACCACACACAGACACATGCACGCAAGCAAGCATGCAAACACACACACACACACACACGCACACACACACACACACAAAATATCGCACGTTAAGGTGTTCTAATTAACCGAGCTCATAAACATGCACATTTGAGGTGCACTTCCCTAGTAATTACTTTTGGATGGTTAAATTAAGGTCTTGCTGTTTGTAACTCTACAGAGAAGCTAATTACCAAAATCAACACTCATATCTTTCTGTCAAAAGAAAACGGCAAGCACCATTCTTTTTCATTCCGCAGGAAAAACAGGAAATTCACATTTAATTGCTTTTACTGCATTTTTAAGAACAGGCCCCCATTTTTTACTGTGACAAAATGTGTTCTACAAAAGATGCTATGTCTGGCTGAGGACACAGAAAGAATGACAGACAGGATAACAGACGAGTAGAAGAGAGAGAGAGAGAGAGAAAGAAGAAGGGATAGATTGACAGAATAGGAGCAAAATTAACGAGGTGGACAGAATGTCCTTCAAAGTTTCACTGCTGTCTCTGCTGGACACACACCCAGTACTCAGTGAAGACTGTTCTGAAGGGCAGTATGGCAAATATTACATATTAAAAGTACAGGATGGCAGCAGTAGTAGTAGTAGTAGTGTGTGTGTGTGTGTGTGTATCAGGTTTACACCATTCTGTATTTACAATGATAAACTAAGGTAAAAGTGGACGTCTTACTGTAGTATTCTCCTTCTACCATTAGTACCATTCTACAATTAGTAGTACCACAAGTATTCTTACTCTACTACCGTCATTGTACAGGACTGATGATTACTTTGTGATTACTGAGCACTTTGACTGCATGAGTGGGCTCAGTGGCTTGAATGAGCGCTCAAATATAAATGTATTCATGACTGTGACATCAAACCTTTGAAAGTTTGCATCCATGTCTACATACTACATGAAGCTTTAAAACAGAAGGGAAACTCAGTTTTCCATGATCAAGGCCCTTTCCAGGCTGTTTAAAAAGAACTCCTTTATCTCACCAGTCCACAGTAGTAAAGTGATTGGGCCTGTCCACTTGTTTGCTTTGCGCACTCCATTCACTCTCTGTCTTATGCTGATCAAGCTGTTTTCTCTCTTTTTCTGGGCTGGATGCCTGCTGACTGGCTGGCTCAGAGAGAAAGAGAGATGGAGAGATGGAGTGGAGGGATGAAAGGAGGAGTGCTGGCGAGGAGTGTGGAGGCGTTTTCTTTGGGACAGAAGAGGGAAAAAAAAAGCGCCACACATCGATCCTCGACGTCCCACTCAGCATATGGCAGCCCGTCCACCTCGCTTAGCAATTCCTCTCCCTGGATCTCACTCGTCTTCTCTCATTTATTTTTAGTTGGTTAATTTGCGTACGGCTGCCTTCAGATCAGATGACTCATTCTAATTTTGATACTTGTCTTCTGAACTGTGTGTGTGTGTATGTACACATATAATGATGATGACGGTGGAGTATTAGAGTATTCACACACACACACAAACACACACACACACACACACACAAAGCATCTGGGCGTCTGGTTTTCTCTCCTCAGTTACTCTAATTCAGCCACTCTTCATCCATCTGTCTGTCTGTCTGGCTTTAAACCAATCCATCCAGCCCTGAAGCTATTCATCTTTTTCTCTCACTCTTAACAAAACTCTTTGGAGTAACTGGACTGGACTGGAAATCTGCATTGTTTGCTTCTGTCTGAGTGTGGTGCACACACTACTGTAATACTTCAGGGCAGTCTGTTAACAGTCTATGAGCACAGAGCAAACTGAAGAACGGAAAATAATCACATCATGAAACATCTACACCATTAAAACCACTTCCTAGTATCTATTTTATCAGCTCCACTGACCATACAGGTGCACGATGTAGTTCTACAATTACAGACTGTAGTCCATCAGTTTTTTGTATACGCTGTTGTTTCACCATCTTCTTCAATGGATGGGAGCACTACAGAGTACACAGTAAATATGCCAGTGTTAAATCAACACTATTAGAGTTAAATTAACACTGAGGGTGTCAAAATGTAACACTCCCAGTGTTAATTTAACTCTAATAATGTTGATTTAACACTGGTAGATTTACTGTGTAGATATCATTGGATATCTCAGCACTGCAGTGACAGAGATGTGATGGTGGTGTGTTAGTGTGTTTTGTGCTAGTATAAATGGATCAGACACAGCAGAGCTGCTGGAGTGACTGATCTCATTAGAGATGAGGAAGAAACTGTAAATATGATTTTTTTATTTTTTGCAGAATCACTGCCTTCTGCATTTGTGAGAGCCAATCAGATTAGGCTATGCTCAATTCTAGCCAATCCTATTAAACTCCACTCAATTCCTGGATGGTGTTTGCTGAGGATATTACTGCTGCATTAGAAGCAGTTCATTTCAGTGTGGGTCCATTTCAGATTTGTGAACTAAATCACTGCAGGCTGAGCACTTGTATTTGTGCTGCTTTCTTTGGCACTTAATAGTGGTTAGTGCTTAAGTCGTTCTCTGCTTCATTTGATGTGGGACTACAGTCTCAGATGGTCTACATTCTGACACTGAAGTCCAGTGCACCTACATGGCCAGCAGAGCTGTTGACAATGAGTGTAGATACAAGGCTATTTTAATTGATGGTTGGGGTATACAGATTTGATCCAAACCATTATGTCCACTCACAGATGAAGTGAATAACATGAAAGGATTGTCTCATAACAATTGTGAAACTGTGATCTATAACATTTCAGTCTACACTTGGTCAGTACTTGGTCATCACCTCTTGACAGTGGCCTCCAAATTCCCCAGAGCCAATTCCGACAAAGCATCTATGGGATATTCTGGAACAACTGCAGACAGTTTCATTGACTTTAAGAGGCTTCTGATGACATTTTCATTGAAAATTGTTTGCATTGCTTGTAATAAATATGTTACTTCAGGTTTGGTCCACTAGTAGGTATGCAAATGTAAAAAAAATAACTTGCTGAGAAAAACTTGACCATTATTCACCAAACTCAAATTCCTTATCAGCAGCATTGTGCCTGATGGCATAGAACTGGCATTTTATTTGACATGTAAATACTCCTAACACATCATCTGAGCACTTTTCTATGAATTTTACACCAGGATGAAAACCTCAAATAACTGTCTCTGTCACCATAATTAACATGTCCTCTTTTCATGAATAAGAAGAATAGCTAACAGAAGATTATGACAGCTTTCTGGTCAGTGTGCTGTCCAGAAGTCAAATATCCACTAAGTGCTTTCTCTCGCTCTGGGCTACCGAATTACCAAAGCTGAGAACCTAAAGGACTTTTATCCTGCTGAGCAGAATAAAAATGGTCATTTTAGCAAACCTGCAGGGGCTCACTATGCTCACTTTTGTCTGTGTGCATGTATCTGGGCACAGGTTATTAGAGTACAGTGGGTGGGGCTTATGCTATAGACACACCCATTTTTGAATGACTGTTTGGTTACTTTTTAGCAACTTAGGATTGATGAAAAAGTGTTATTTGAGTTTTTTTTTCATTTGAGCCAAATAAACGTGTGTAGCCTTGCAGATTCAATATTTTTAAATGTATAAATAATTGAACTTGTAAATATGAATATCAGATCCATACATGAGGCAAAAACAAATGAAGCAGAGAACGACTTAAGCACTAACCACTATTAAGTGCCAAAGAAAGCAGCACAAATACAAGTGCTCAGCCTGCAGTGATTTAGTCCACAAATCTGAAATGGACCCACACTGAAATGAACTGCTTCTAATGCAGCAGTAATATCCTCAGCAAACACCATCCAGGAATTTAGTGGAGTTTAATAGGATTGGCTAGAATTGAGCATAGCCTAATCTGATTGGCTTTAACTAACACAGAAAGCAATGACTCTACAAAATAAAAATATTTACAGATTTTCCCACATCACCAACGTAATCACTCAGTCAATTCTGAAGTTTGCTTTTGTAATGGTGCTATGAGGCTAATGTAGATAACAAGTAAAAGAAGCTAGCTCCTCAATTAGCATCATGCTCACTCATGCCTAAATTATCACACGCTTTGCCACAGTTTGTTGAATTTAAAGTAATCTCAAATAGACTTGCTTTTGTGGCTCCTGACACTGCATGAAGTATTATCTATAAAATCGATAAACAAAATTAAGGTTTCAAGATGGCTGCTGCTATCAGGATTAGTTATGCAAAAATATGTTGCCTCTTTTTATGAGTATCAATATGTCATATAGTATCTGAAAGGCCTTCTAGTAGAGTGACCAGATGTCCTGTTTTTCTGGAGACACAGCTTCATAAACTGGGACTATCCCAGAAAAATATTTTTGGTCATTTCACATTTGGGCACCCTACTACAAGGCCTCCCACTTTAGTGTATGCTATACTGTTATCCATAGCTGTCCCTGGCAATGTCAACTGTGAATTAAAAACACATCAGACAGTCCTCAGAACGACCCGACAGCAGAGTAGATTAACAGACATCTCATATTATGCTTGTTTTATTTAGTCAAGAGATCAGCTTGGCTGGCTGCTGCTATTTACTAACCCCTACTACCACATGCTTGCCTAGTTTTAGTCTACAGCTGTGTAAACCTCAATCAGAAGCTAGCGACTGTCAAGTGAGTCCACAGCATCACCCCAACTGTCTTTTCAAAACAAGAGACAACCAAGTCTTTGGGAATTGAAATGTATAATTGAATGTTCAGAGTTAGTAGATAGCTCGCGAGCAGTTGCTATCAGGGATAGATCCTAATCAGAGACAAACATTCTTTCAATGTCTCTTTCTTTACTTTCTATCTTTCAATCTTTAAATCTAGCTGACAGTCTCTGTGAACATGTAGTGGATACACACACATTTGTATACCTTATCAGGATGAGGCTCATGCTACATGCTTAAGTGCTATATGCATTATATTTGCCTGCATGTAATAGTAATATGTCTCATATATTATGCAGGCCTATAGGTAATGATGATACATCCCATGTAACAGTAAATACGCACATACAGGGGTTAGACCTGGTTTTAGACCACAATAATTTATTAGTATGTTGTAGGGCCTCCTTTTGCAGCCAATACAGTGTCAATTCATCTTGGGAATGACATACACAAGTCCTGCACAGTGGTCAGAGGGATTTTAAGCCATTCTTCTTGCAGGATAGTGGTCAGGTCACTACGTGATGCTGGTGGAGGAAACCGTTTCCTGACTCACTCCTCCAAAACACCCCAAAGTGGCTCAATAATATTTAGACACAAAGACTTACTGTCTTGGTCACAGATGTGCCAGCAAGACATGCACCAACAATTTGTCCTCTTTTGAACTCTGGTGTGTGTGCACTTTGGTGCAATGTGCAATTAATGAAGATTGGCCACCAGACTGGTCCACTTTAGCCATGAAACCTCCCACACTAAAATGACAGCTGTTTCAGTTTCATTGTCTAACCCCTGTATGTACTATACAGACCTATATGTAATGAGAATATATGCCATATGTATATTATTGTCTTTATGTAATAGTAAATATGTCTCTATGCATTATAAAGTATATATAATATGTATTATATAGGTATATTTAATGCCATATATGTGGAATTAATTCCCATATATGGCATACAGTATATAACTATATGTACATATGTTATATGTGACATATATGCCAATATGTGACAATAATAACATGTCTCAAATGGGTTATATAGGCCAATATGAAAAATAATATGCCCGCACACACACACACACACACACACACACACACACACACACACACAAGCAAAACAGACTACTTTGATGTCTCATGAGTGATGAGCTTGAGCAGTCTGCAGAATCTCATTTCATTCTGCTAGACTAAAACTTTCCGAATACGTCACTATTCATTTCCTTGACGAGACGGACATCAACTTGAAATTAATGAGGAGAAATAATTTTTTTATGCAGATTACAGAATTGGCACATTCATGTTCATGAAAATGTTGCCAAATACACAGACCTCGAGGGAAAAAACATACTGAATGGAATGAAAAACTGTTTGTACTGTTTATAAGTAAATGGTTCTGCATTATACCAAAAAAGTACCATCTCCTTGATATACAGAACCATTTTCAAACAGCACATACCACAGATTCTCCATTGTAGGGAAGACACATTTCACCATGCAAAGTATGGAAATGCTTCTTTGAGTCATCACACTTCTACATGCGACTTCATGACTACGATGCTTAGCATCAGTCGGACAAATAGTGTATAAAGATGAATCATTCTAGCTAAAGTAAAAAAAACAGATCTGCCATTCTAATAATGCTGGAGGGCATTTGCGAAAGCAGTGATAGCACTGATAACACAATGAACACACACACATAAACGAAGGGAAGAATGAAGGATTAGTATCTCCTGCAGTTTACTCACATACATTATTTATCACATAAGTTGGATGCTTCTTACTCCTATGAGATAAGCCACGATCCATATGAAATGTGAACAATGGGAGTGTATTTCATTAAGACAGAAATAGATGAATACTGCATAAACGAATGTATGGCATTAAGTACATCTCTCAGTCTTCCATTCCTCAACCTTTTCTCTTCTACATCTGCTCCTCTCTCTCTCTCATTCTCTCTCTCCCTCAGTCCCTGTGGCAGGTGGGTTTGGAGAGTGATGCACTGCGCTGTGATCACCCTTCTCTTAATTACAGCTCCTCATGCCTTCAGCTAACGAAGGAGACTCTAATTAGACTCTAATTACCAGAGTCATTGTAAAGGAAGGATATATCTCAGTGTTTCTACAGGGATGAGTGAGAGGTCAAAAAAATGAGAGAGAAAGACAGAGATGGGGATAGACAGATAGACAGACAGACAGATTGACTGACTGACAGGCAGGCAGTGACAGAGAATTTCATAGCGATTCAAATCAAATACGTATTTCTCAGTTTGTAGGATATGTGTATGATATCTGGCAACTCAACCCAGAAGTAGTGATGAGTAAACAACCCCACCTGACGAGCACCATTCATCACCATGCTGCACAGTAAATCTGTCAGTGTTAAATCAACACTATTAGAGTTAAATTAACACTGGGAGTGTTACATTTTGACACCCTCTGTGTTAATTTAACTCTAATAGTGTTGATTTAACACTGACAGATTTACTGTGTGGGTCCTGGGGCATCGTTAAGGATGTTCTGAAGCCAGTTTTGACTTTTTCTTTTTTTACTACCCAATGTGGTAGTAGCCAATTAACCCATCCCATCCGCTAGGGGGCTCTCCCCATCACTTTTCACTGTCCCTGACTCTAGGAGAGTGAAGACATGCAATGAGATGCATGAGAGCGATTTTTAGAATGACCAGGATTTTAACTCGCGATTCTCTGTTCACAGTGTCAGCGTCTTAGCCTGCTGAGCCACCCGGGGCCCGTTCTGACTTTTTTTAAGTGAAATGTTCTGCACTTTGCCGTCACACTACCTACATTCACCTAGTGAATGCCCCATCCCTTGTACTATCAGGTACAGTACCCCATCCCTGGACTGACATTTGAGGCAGATATGAGCAACAGACAGACTTAAACAGACTGATTAAAAACTAAATTATGCTAAATGTTGGGAAAATACTGTCCGATCAGTAAATCTGAATTGATACAATGCTGATGTCAGTGTCAGTGAGCATGTACATTACTCAAAAGTGGGAGGAGTTTCAACATTTATACTGACTAACATCAGAAACATCCAGGCATATTCTCCTCCTCACTTCTGAGCATATTGTCTGTTTTTCGGACTCATCCTCATCCTCAAACAATAAAAACACTGCAGAGTGTGTGTCCACATGACATTAATGGCTGTGTTAGTGTGAAGTGGGGGAAAGTTCTAATTCCTTCTTTAGGAGTAAATGTGCTTTTCCTTCTCCACTGCTGTCTCTTCTGCTCCCAGAATGACGTGCTAAATTATACATGCATATCCGACCCCATTTACTGACATTTTTAAAAGAAACTACAGAGTTTTTCTACTTTTAATGATTTTTATAATGATCTCTCCCCCTTGACTCTCTTTGCTTTGCATGGCAAATGTGTGTGTGTGTGTGTGTGTGTGTGTGAGAGAGAGAGAGAGAGAGAGAGAGACAGAGAGAGAGAGAGAGAGACAGAAAGAGAGAGAGAGAGACAAAGAGAGAGAGACACGCACACACAGAGAGAGAAAGAGAGAGACAGAGAGAGAGAGAGAGAGAGAGACAGAGAGAAAGAGAGAGAGACACACACAGAGAGAGAGAGCGAGAGAGAGAGAGACAGAGAGAGAGCGAGAGAGAGAGAGACAGAGAGAGAGCGAGACATACACAGAGAGAGTGACAGAGAGACAGAGAGAGAGAGACAGAGAGAGAGACACACACACAGAGAAAGAGACAGAGAGAGAGACACACACACACAGAGAAAGAGAGAGAGAGAGAGAGAGAGAGAGAGAGAGAGACTTTTTGACCATCATTTATTTGACAAGTCATCACTTGACCCACAATGGTATTCTCATAAGCCCCTTAAATAAAAATAAAA
>BRDA01086128.1:0-18931 GCA_036984385.1 Crenuchus spilurus
TATTGTTATTTATGTTTATCATTATTTTACAATACATATACTGTTATTTACTTTTAACATTATTTTAAAGTGCATTTACTATTATTTATGTTTAACCATAATTTAAAGTGCATCTACTGTTATTTGTTTTAACAGTATTTTACAATGCATATACTGTTAAGTAAGTTACAGTGCATCTATTGTTATTTATATTTAACTGTAATTTACCATTTATTTAATTACAGTATAAGATAATATATTACATTTGTAATGGTAATGGTTTTAATGTAATTTTACAGTACATGCCAGCACATTACTTATATTTTATATATTATTCAGCTCCTCAGATCACTGGAACAGGAATTTAGGCTGCTAACATTCAGTTTTGCTTTTAGGCCTTGAACATATTGTGAACACTTTTAGAAAGAGTTTTTAAACATGTGCAAAAATAAAAAAAAACAGTAAATAGTCAGAGTTCTGCTGGTGTTTCAGTTTGATGGAGAAAAGAAAATATGAATTTTGATATCTGAGGTTATTGAAAGCATTTTAGGCCAAAACAATGAAAACGGACACATGGTTTAGTCCACAGACACCACAGCTGTGCCGTGTGAAGACTTTTGCAGTATTCTTATTTACATTTTAATGTGCAGAAAATGGAGTGTGTTATTACTAAGAGAGGAGATTATCTTACTGATGCAGAGGTGCTTATAAGGAAAGAGTCTTGAAGCACCAGTTTGAATATTTACAGCTTATACTCGATTCACAGCTCTTTTATAAGGCACATAAAAAGACTGTGAATATGGCCGGACTTCATTTGTCTGATTTTAGATATAACAGTGACACTGACTGCGTGTTTATTAATAACATGATTCTTCTTTATGTTACTAATCAGAACCACATTTACTGATTACTGTACTGCACACAGAGGATTGTGACTTCTGTATTTAATTCACTAGTGCAGTGAAATTCACTTGTTACGACACTTATGCAGAGTGTGGGCAGCCCTATCTACAGTGCCCAGGGAGTACTTGGGGGTTGGGTGCCTTGTTCACGGGCACTTCAGTTATCAAAATCTCAATCAATCAATCAAAGCTTTATTTATAAAACAATTTCCTTACAAATCAAATTATATTTCCTCAATTGATTGTCAAGTGATTGACAGCAAAATGAAAAGATGACTAATAAGAGCAGATGATCTATATGTTGTTATCACAAAACAAGACAACAGAAAACTGACTTTTGGATACTGAGGTTAAGGATTAGGTTTACGTTTAAGATTGTCTATTGGTTACTAAAATTATAATGTAGGTTTAGGTTTAGGTGTAAAACTGTCTATTGGTAACTGAGGTTAAAATTTAAGTTTAAATGTAAGACTGTTTTTGGTTAATGAGGTTATGGGTTACGTTTAGGTTTAGGTGTAAGACTGTTTTTTTTTTGTAATGAGGTTAAGGTTTAGGTTTAGGTGTTAGATTGTTTTGGTTACTAAGGTTAAAATTTAAGTTTCAGTTTAAGTGTACAACTGTTTTTTATGCTATTGAGGTTAAGGTTTAGGTTTAGTTATAAGACTGTTTATGGTGACTGAGTTTAAGTTTTAAGTTTAGGTTTAAGTGTAAGACTGTATTTGGTTACTGAGTTTAAGGTTTAAGTTTAGGTTTAAGTGTAAGACTTTTTTTGGTTACTGAGTTTATTGTTTAAGTTTAGGTTTAAGTGTAAGACTGTTTTTGGTTACTGAGTTTATTGTTTAAGTTTACGTTTAAGTGTAAGACTGTTTTTGGTTACTGAGTTTAAGATTTAAGTTTCGGTTTAAGTGTAAGACTTTTTTGGTTACTGAGTTTAAGGTTTAAGTTTAGCTTTAAGTGTTAGATTGTTTTTGGTTTTTAAGCTTAAAATTTAAGTTTTGGTTTAAATGTAACACTGTTTTTGGTTACTGAGGTTAAGTTTTAAGTTTAGGTTTAAGTGTTAGACTGTTTTTTGTTTCTAAAGTTAAAATTTAAGTTTCGTTTTAAGTCTAACACTGTTTTTGGTTTCTAAGGTTAAAATTTAAGTTTCGTTTTAAGTCTAACACTGTTTTTGGTTACTGAGGTTAAGTTTTAAATTTAAGTTTAAGTGTAACACTGTTTTTAGTTACTGAGTTTAAGTTTTAAGTTTAGGTTTAAGTGTAAGACTGTTTTTGGTTACTGAGTTTAAGGTTTAAGTTTAGGTTTAAGTGTAAGACTGTTTTTGGTTACTGAGTTTAAGATTTAAGTTTCGGTTTAAGTTTAAGACTTTTTTGGCTACTGAGTTTAAGATTTAAATTTAGGTTTAAGTGTTAAACTGTTTTTGGTTTCTAAGGTTAAAATTTAAGTTTCGGTTTAAGTGTAACACTGTTTTTGGTTACTGAGATTAAGGTTTAAGTTTAGGTTTAAGTGTAAGACTGTTTTTGGTTACTGAGTTTAAGGTTTAAGCTTAGGTGTAAGGTTAAGGTTAAGTTTAAGTCTATGTGTAATTAATGAAATGTCCTCAGAAACATAGTTTTACCCAACATATGTGTATGTGTACCAGGTTTATGTTACATCAGGAGGCTCTTGTGTCAGTAAAAACATTACGAATTACATTTTTAAGGACATTTGGCTGATAAATAACAAAATCAAGGTTCAAGCCAAAAGTTTTCCATTAGCAGGAGTGTGGAACTGAAGGCCAGAGTCCAGCACAGTTCGCCAGTTTCTCTGCTTGTGATGCAGCAGTTGAACGTGATAATTAACAGATGAGCTGTGTCCAATATTTGAACAGGAAAATCCACAAACTGAGCACAAATTAGAGGAAGGAAGCCCTCCAGGACTTGAGTTCCACACCTCTGACTTAAAGCTTAAAGTTAGGTCTTGGTTTGGGTACAGTGTAGCAGCATTCAGCTACAGCAATACATAATATCTCACAATGATAGAAATACATGTGGCTCAGTTATTGCTCTTTGATGACTCTGAATAGTGAGATTCTCCTAACAGTCCTTAATGATAATATTTCACAACGTAAAAACTGAGAAGACTCTTTGGGGCAGTTTACCAGACAGGTATTAAGATTAGTCCTGCACTACACAGTCATTTGATCATTGAATATTTCCAGATATAGACCAGGACTAAGCTTAATCCCTGTTCAGTAATGTTGTTATGGTTGAGAAACGCATGAGAAATGGTTAGCTATGGTTCTGGAAAGAACAGGCAGAAGCCGTACTTGTCAAGTAATAACAGCCATCAAATAATCTGTAATTTGTTCAATCAGATGGACCACTGATGTAGATAATGGCTTTGAAGTCTTTTAACGCAGAGCAGAGGACTGCACTGTTACGTAAACCCCACTAAAACAAGTTCTTATCTTTTTTTGTAAGTGTTTTATCTTGTGAAGTTCTCCAAGTGCTAAAAGCTTTTGATTAGACAGTATGTGATAATGTTCCTCCACTAATTCATGCTCACAAACATGTGCACTACTGTGTGCTTTTGACTGAAGCACCTACCTATGTTTCCTGAATGTTCCCCGGCTTTTGGTGGAGCACAGACCCTGTCTCTAGCACCTGTCAATCAAACTGACTGAAGTGGAGGGTGAGTCAAGCACTAATGCTATGGCTTACATGCCCATATTGCACATGCGCACACACACACACACACACACACACACACAGCCTGGCAGGCTTAACCTCTCTTCTCCTGGCAGTCATCCATCCACACTTCTTCAGCACACACAAGCCATTAGTGTGCTCAGATTTTCCACAAGTGCACATTTTCACAAAACTTTTGTTGACACCTGCAGGGTTTATTCTGAAAATACACATTTTAATAAAGAGTTTGTCCACCATTGCTGCTTTACCAAATTACAGATGTGATGTGCAAGATCTCAAAAGAAAGAGAGACCACAACTAGGAATTTAAACTGACAATGTACAATTATATACCAAAAGGATTGTTTCAGGATTGTAAGAACATAAGAAAAGAAAAGGACTGCTGTGCAGCTTTCTGCCACTGGGCCCCATCTCCTCCCCTCTGATTCATTAATGCTAGTCATCAACATTCATTGCTTGCAGCTGTGACTGACTTATTCCCATAAAGGATCTGCCCTGTCTGTGCAGCTTTCCACCACTGGTAGACTCTTTTTTCCTTATTTGATAATGCCAGTCATCAGTTGTTATTTCCTTCAGCTGTGACTGGCTGATCTAAAGACTCTGTGTGCGTGGTGTGGACAAATGGGCATAGATGCTCAAGCATTAAAATCTGGGAGATTTGGCGGCCACTCAGGAGGTACTCACCACTGCTGTCTCTTTATGTTCTGGAGATGTTCTGATTCATTTGTCTGGTTGTAACTACTTTATCCTTTCACAGTAGCTCAGCTTGACATGCCAACACAATGCCTACAGGAACCAACTCTTTCACATATCACAGACTTTTGTACGCTGATGTTTTCGTATTTAGGATCTGTTTGTATGAATGAACAGAATCTATGACCACTCAAGAGCACACACACACACATTTGGGCCAAATAGCTGGTTAATACATTTTCTTCAAATCTAATCTGAAAATCTGATATTGGTGAATGAGGTTCAGTGTTATTTGCTTCATTTGTGTGTGGCTTTAATGTTTTGGCTCTCTGGAGTATAATAATCTATTTCATTTTCATAAGTGATAATAAAAAGCAAACCTTCTCCCATATTTTCTTGCAGCTTTTAATAAAATACTGGGAAGAAAAATCACTTAAAAGCAAATCTGTCTATGTCAAAGCTTTTGTAGTACATTCCACACATAGCACGAGTCTTTCTGAGTCATTTTAGCATGCTTTCCCTCTTCTCTCCTCCTTTTCCTTTCCTGTTTTAATCCATTATTCTTTTTCGCTGTCTTCTTTTTTATCTACTGCCTGTCTGCGTGACTGTGTCAAAGCCTGAGTGTACGTGCACATTAGTCTTGCAATTCAGGTAGAAAAGAATTTTCTAGATCAGATAACCCCCGATCTGGAATCTGCCCCTCTTATCCCTAAATTAAAGTTTTGCAGAGAAGTGTGAAGCTCTGGAGACAGGTGGAGCATTTCCATAAAGCCTGTCAACAGATGGAAGTGCTCTAAAATCTCCTTGATAACCAACAGCAGAACCTCAAACCATCACACAATGCAGAAACTGCACACTGGACTTGGAATCTGCCTATTCACTTTCATCTGAGCCAGTTGCTCAAAGGTTTCCTCTAACTTTTTCCAGGACAAGTTTGGCAAGGTAAGCTCAAAAAGAAAAGGGCTCACCATAAGGCAGGTAAATGGGACCCCCCTCTAAAAAGAGCTGCAGAGTTTAGCCATCTGTAAAGTGGTCAAATATGTATGATACTAGCTTTTGCACTGAATCAGTGTCTAACCTACCCAGCCACAGACAGAGGAATGCACCTGACAAAAGAAAATGACCCAATAAATCCCCTGTGAGTACCTCATCTAGGTTCTCCTGTATTTTCCAACGAAGCTCATAAGGCTTTAATGTTATACAAGGCCCATAAGGCTTTTTATTATTCAAGGAGGAGGAAACACCTTATCCCTTTGTGGAACCAATGGTAATGAATCTAATAAAGCGCAGGGGTAACTGCATATCATATCAATTACTTCCAGGTAAATGAATGTGACAA
The DNA here is from genome assembly GCA_036984385.1 of Crenuchus spilurus. NCBI lineage: Eukaryota > Metazoa > Chordata > Actinopteri > Characiformes > Crenuchidae > Crenuchus > Crenuchus spilurus. The sequence goes on from BRDA01086128.1 coordinate 5,600, forward strand.
GGAAGACCATATGATTTCCTATTGTTCAGTATGAGATTAGACAGGAATGAGAGTACCAGTGACAGCTACAAGGCTCTGAGCAGGTTCTTTTTTGTCAGTGATTCATATAGGGAGGTGAGGTTATCGGTGCTCTTTTAAGCTAACCATTCACTGCAATGACCTTTGACATCGTTGAATTTAGACTTCATATCGAGCCAGAAGACGTCAGTGCTTATGTAACATTAATATTAACCAGAGCCATGCGTGCACATATATGCTGCTCTACAAATGAATAACTTTTGCATGGTCTGTTAGACGTTATGTCTTTCCATCATTTTAATATGAGCAGACAGAAGATAACAGCTCACAGGTTTGTGCAAAAGCATCATATTACCCATACAGACACGTGGAGAGGTGTGTTCCAGCAGCACATGTGAGGATGTGGAGCGCAGGCATGTGATAATGTCCAGGTGTTGCTAACTCTGTAATTGTTGCAGTGTGGTTCTCTATTTGTAGATAGCATAAACTCTTAAGTCTGGTACAAAATGCAGGACACACACTTCAAACTCTTGCATGTATCAGCTTGATGTTTGAGGTGAATGCAAACATAGAAACTGTGCACCTAGCTGCCCTTGTCAGAAGCATCAAATACGAAAAAAAAAGTAAAAGATAACAATAAACTCAAGCAAATTTAAGGCTACTTTAATAATGTCAGTAAATATTAAACTTGTTTGTTGTCAGTCAGTGGCTGTGTTCACATTATAGACCCCATTAATCAATAGCTAACTAAATTAGCCAACTACAGTTTGCTCTAGGTTAGCTTGTTAGCTAGTCTTGTTAGCTAGCTCGCAAAGTACTTGATCTCAGTATTTACAGGCACTAAACTTAATGGCTTATGACTAAATGACTTATACTCCCTTTTAAAAGAGTTTTCTAGAAAGAGCGTGTGGATAGTACCTAACATTATTTTTGACATTTAGCTAGCCAGCTAACTTTGCCTTCTTATTATAATGACAGTAAATGTTAGACCACGTCTATCTGCTACTTTTGCCAGTGAGTTCTAAAATCTACAATATTTGAACATTTTGATCATAACTTTAGACTGCTAATTGCTTAGCCTTTCTGGAGAATTGTTGAGGTAAAGCCAAAACAAGAGGCTGGCTACTTTGTGGGGTTATTTTTCCCCACAATGATTTTGGGATAGAAAAGGGACACCGAGGTAGTCAAACTATATTATGTTTTGTATATATCTGACCCTTTCTTCAGGAAGAAGGGTATCAAAATTGGCTGGTGTTGACATTCAATGGTAAAGCTGTTACAAAGCTAGGCATCCCAAAAATTCCCATTCTTGTCTACTTAAACCTTTGGAATGTTTTTCCCAACAACAGTCCTGATTTCTCCTCTAATGACGTTCTCTGTGTTTGCAATTTTTGGGTAGGACATATACATCTGTTTCCAGTATTACTTGTAGCTATTCCAATGATGCCAACAAACTTGAAGAGTGTACAGTGGTCTGCTGAAGGAACACTACATTTTTTGGATGTTTGGTGTTGACTTGTTTTAAAAGAAACTGGAAAGCAGGACCAGGGGTTCTATTTGCTATCTGTTTATATCTATTGCGCTTTGTGTACCGTCCTCTGTTGATGACATATTCTTGATTCTGATCAAAACTGGTGCAACCATAGGTCCAGTTCATTAGATAGCACCAAGGGTCAAAGAACAGTTCGAGAACCATTTATTTGGTTACAAAGTGCTCTCTGTGTGATATCAACTTTCAGCACCTCTCAGCCTGCTTTCCATTCACGGTCAGCCGATTTAAACACAGACAAACGTGCCACGAATACACTCGCACACTCATTTCTCGTCCGTCATAACTCTTGCCCGGGAAATGATGTGGCGGGTTTAAATGGAATCTCAGCTCAAGTGCTTTGAATGGAGTCTTATTACTGAGCAGAATGGAAGTGTATCGCTGCATTTAAAATTGACCTTTTTATCAAATTCAAGGAGGTTTTCATCTTTGTTATTGTCAGTAATTTAAGCAGTCACAGAAACTGAATAGTGGTGAAGGCTACTGATGCTTTTAACAGAAATAAGATTAAATGAATGTAGCGCTGCAACTTCATCAATTGAGTCAGCTCTACAGAGCTATAATTATTAATGAACTATAAGAACATTGTAATTGTCTCCTAACTGGACTTCCAAACAAGGCAAATAATAAGGTTCAGTTGACTGAAAATGTAACAGCTCTTACTAGGAGCAGAAAAAGAAAAGACATTACCCACATTTACACTGGCTTAGAGTATGTTATAAAATAGATTTTAAGGTTCTTTTACTGGTTTATAAATCACTTAATGGTGTTAGACCAGCATGCTTATCTGATATGCTGCAGAGATATGAGCTGAATAGAACACAGATCAATAGAAATCAGTCAGTTAGTCATGTCTAAAGTAAAGATTAAAACAGTTTGTCCTGCCTAAGGTAAAGATTATCACTCCTGCATAAATAGCCTGTTAGTCCTGACTAAACAATAATTTAGTCCTGCCTAAGTTAAAGACTAAACAATCAGTCCTGCCTTAGGTAAAGACAGGGCAAGCGCTAGGCATGCTGTGTGGTAGCAATTTAGCAATTTAGTTAATTGCTAAAGTTGGCACCAGGAAGCTTTTGGGTGATCTTTGTGTGGACTTTGGGGCGGGGAATTTTTTGGAGCCCCCATGGACACTTGGGACCCCACGCGCAATGCGTGATCTGCGTGAGTGGAGCACCAGCCCTGGGTAAAGACTAAACAATCAGTTAATCCTGACTAAGGTAAAGACTAAGCAGTCAGGCCTTTCAACTCAGTTTAAAACACAAGTCTTTTAAAATTTTGATTCTGTAACCGCACTATTATATTAGTTAATTGTATTTTTTCTGTATTAAATCTATTGTTTCAGTCATGTTTTAAATGTTTTTTATGATTTTTTCTATAAAATTTTATGTTGAGTTACCTCTGCACTAGTATTCTGTTTATTATTTATTCTATAAGGCACTTTGAATGACGGTGGGGTGTGAGAGGTGCTTTATAAATTATTTTGCCTTGCTTTATCTTAGAGAATAGGCCCATCAGGATCGTTTGGCCTGGTGGGATGAAAATTTAGCTGCATGCTGAGTCACGGTCAGTACAGAGAAAACACAGAACGGTTTTGGAGAAATCTCATGTAGCTCTGAAGGAACACTTTTAGAAGAAAAGTTTTTTAATCATCTCCTGGTGTTAAAAGGGTTGAGATGGCGTTTGTGTGAGAGTTCTCTCTGTGTGAAATCGAATCTAACTCTCCTCAGGGGAAGCACCTCTCCACTGCTGGAGATTAGTTTATGGTAGGGGTGTCCAGCCCTGCTCTGGGTGATATTCTCTCCCGCAGAGTTTGCTTCCAATTTTGCCTGAGTTTGGGATGGAACTACAACCTCCCAGAGGGCCAAAGTCTCCTGTAAGCAAAACTGGGTGGTTCTTTTCGATGGAGAATAATAACCTCACTCACAGGAGTTAAATGAAGCATCTAGGCTTTGAAACATTGCTGTGAGGTTTTGGTTGCATTCACTGTCAAGTGTTAGTGAGGTCCGGATATTATCACCACCACCACCACCTCCTCATCCTCAACTCATCCCAAAAGATGGAGCAGAGACAGCTCTACAGCTCACCAAAACCACCCAGCCAACATCATCCTGTGACCATCAGTGAAAGACTAGAGGACCAATACAAACTGTGCTGGGCTGCTGTCTCTGACTTTACATCTACAAGGTGGACCAAGAAGATAGGGATGAGGTGGGGTGGTGATAATCCAAAAAAGTCATGACCTCACTGACACTCATTTGGCTGAATGAAATCAAATCCTCACAGCAATGCTGTGTGCTTTGTCAGCTGGTAATAGTATGAGGAGTCTATGACAGTGCAATGAGGGGTCATCCACAATTCTGAATGTAGCCTTTCTGGTAAATGATATCTATGGTTGGCAGTGAGACACATTATTTTCTCAGCTGTTTTCCAAAACCTCTGTAGAGCTCTGTGGTCTGAAACGGGGCAGTTTTCATACCAGTTGGTCAGACAGCAGGTCAGAATGCTCTTAACTGCCCCTCTGTAGAATATGGTGAGGATGGGAGGGGGAGGCTGGGCTTTGCTGGTCTTTCTTGGCAAAGTTGATGATGAGGGACCAGGTGAGGTGGTCTAAAAAAGTTGAATATCTTGTAGCCCCACCTCTTTTGTGCGTGGGTATCTTCTCAGACACACCCTCAGGTGGCCATGCATGTTGATAAGAGCCTCCATGTTGGCGCTGGTAAGCAATTTTTTGTTTTGTGTTTCAGCATCATAGGGTTCCTTATTTTGGTTTGCCGCTCCCTGTCTATATTTAGAGCCTGGCCCAGATGCATTTGTATCTGAGCTTTTTCTCCAGTCGGGCTAGCATTCCAGGGGTGCTTGACTCTGCCCCCTGGTGGGTGTCGGTCCCGTGACAGATAATTTCGCTGTACTTGTACTTGTACATGTGCACTGACAATAAATTAATTCTGATTCTGATTCTGAGTCTTTGGTTCAGGAGTGTCTTGGTGGTAGGAATGTGGCAAATATAACAGTATTTATACTGTTTCAGTTGCAATTTTCATGACACATAAGCCAAACATTATTGCAAAAAAGGCTTGAAATATGTCATTTTAAATGTAATGACAATAAAAATCTATCTCTTGAATGACATTAACTTGAATAGTAATGATAAGTGAATTGAATTCAAATTATGCTGTCATTATGGGTAATAAAATGAGTGAAACTGTGGCATTTTAGCCTTTCTGCACTGGCTAACAGGAAATACATAGCAATGCCTGGTAGTCATAGTCTATAAACTCTAGCAAATCTTGAGAATTTCTTTCTGTCTAAATATCTGAATCCATGTGTATATGGCTAAATCTACACAAAATTAATTGCTATACAGTTAATTAATTAATTGCTTTAAAGCTTTAAAGGTATGCTTAACATGTTGAGTCTAGAGTACCATAATCTTTCCAAATGTTCTCCGTTTATATGCAGTTATTCCAGGAATCTTCTCTTTGCAGTCATGAATACAATCTTGACATTGCTTTCTATTTTCCTGCGGCCCATCTGGAAAGCAGTTTTATATTCTAAGCACACAGCTGGGGCAAAATCCTGCCTTACACAGCTATGAAAAGGAGCACGTAAACGTACAGCATATGAAAAAAATCACCACAGACTACATACCAGGCTCCATGCATCATAACACAGATAATGCACACATTCTTCAATCCAGCCTGGAGTAATGATAATCACAGATCTTCATTTTCATCACTGTTTGAGCTGAATGGTGTTTAATTAATGATGATCACTTGCAATCAAAGCAGACAGATGTGTGCATCTGCATCATCTACATTCCTGCTTTAAAGCATTGCCTCAAAGATGCCTACAGTTCCTACAGTAATAATACTGAAGCTCAAGGCTTCTACATTATATGTCCGAACTATTTGCTCTAATGAATGCATTCAACAACTTTAAGCTGACATAGATGTACAAATGCATACACAGCTCGTCTAGTCCCTGTAAACAAGTAATGCCAATAGAATAAGACTAAACATTAACCTTTTGGCACCATACCTAATGCCCAATGGGCTAGAGGGGTATAAAACCCAGCTGTTAACAGTGTTCTATGCTCCATTCAATACCATTTGTGCCACACAAATACCATTGTGTTTACATCTGCATGCAGTACTTATATGTGTCTAGCTAGAATGTTGGGCATATATGGAGAGTTGGTGGGTTTTGATAGCTTGGTTTGCAAAGACTGGATAAGGTAGGTACTGTGTAAGGCTTTCGTTAGCCGATTTATTCATTTATAGCATCTGTGGCTGCAGTGTAAAAGTAATTATACAACATTTAGTGAATGCGGATAAAGCTGCCAACCCTGGCAGCCCTTCACAGATCTTTAAATTGTCACCACCCACCACATGGTTCCCACATGCTGTAAGTCAGGCATCATCACACTCAAGTGTACTGTTGCTAGCCTGAAGGACATCGTTCTCTGTCACCTGAAAATTACCCAACCAATAGGTTGCCATTTCCAGAGATATTCAAGTTGCCCTCACCCACCTGGACAGTAAGAACACCCCCATCTAAATTCATTGGGATCAACTCTACCTTCAATACTATCATCAGCTACTGGCTACACCAACCTCGTCCCCCTCTTCTTAATTTTCAGGGTGTGGACATGTCTGTGATAATATGGATGCTCCTTAAACAGGAACATCTCTAGATGCAGCTCAACCCTTTTCAGCTCCTTGGGTTCAACACCTCCATGACTAACAGACCTCAAACTATAAGGCTGGGAAGTCTCCATTCTCCTGTATAAACACGGGCATGCTGCAGAGCTGTGTGCTGAGCCATCTGCTCTTCCCTCTGTTTAGTCATGAATGTGTGTCTCTGCATACATCCAACATCATCATCAAGTTTCAATCACAAAATCCAGCCAACAGGGAGAAGATCCAGCACCTGGCACAGTGTTCTCTCAACAATGTTGATTTTTCCACCAGTTTGATACATTTAGTGAAGTGTCAGAGCTCTTTTTGAAACAGGGTCTAGATCACTGATCTCTGGTCCTTCTGAAGAGACTCTACAAAAATTAGCTGCAGCATGAAGTTTTATATGAGGTTTATATGTAAGTTTATTGGCTGGTTGTAAAGCAGAAATGGGATTACTCTCTGACTTGTGTAGGCCCATGATCTGATTACTCAAGTGCATGTAAACACACACTTTTTAGGGAGGCATGGTGGCATAGTGGTTAGCACATTCGCCTCTCAGCTCTGAGGTCTTGGGTTTGAGTCCCCATCTCAGTGGAGTTCCAATGTTCTCCCTGAGTGGGTTCCTCCGGGGTCTCTGGTTTTCTCCCAAAGTCCAAAAACATGGAGGTCAGGTGGATTGGGTACTCTAAATTGTGTGTGTGTGTGTGTGTGTGTGTTTGTGTGTTAGTGTGTGCACCCAACGATGGATTAGCGCCATATACTAGGCTTAGTTGGGATAGTATAATGCCCTGCCCTGCACCCAGTGATGACTAAAGGTCACTATCAAAGCTATCTGGGTCTCACCCGCATTGATGTAGTAATTTGTGGTAAAGGAGCCCCAACCAAGTCCAAAGTCAACATCTACCAGGAGATTTCAGAGCAATTCATGCTTACATCTGTTGACAAGCTTTATGTAGATGACCAGCAACTGCTCACAACTACTCCTGACCATCATATAACTGTACATGATTGGCCTGCTTATGAGCGATAAGCCACACTGATAAACAAGTAAAAAAATTCTTGAAATATGCCGCCAAATATCAAAAAAATGTTTTTCACAATATTCTAATTTCCAGGTATTTGACTGTGTGTGAACAGACATGTCTTACAAAGTTCTTATAGTGTGGACTTCTGCAACCAAAGGAAAGAGCTTGTTATCAGGTCTCCTAATCAGCCTGCAGAGACATCGGAAAAATCTGCCTTACTATACTTGAAAGCTTTGGAGGAATGAGTTTTGAACATATCTCCACAATTTATGCTCCCGGCCTTGTGGAGCACAATTAAAAATTAATCAAGAGTTCTGTTTGTGGTCAGTAGAGTGTCGGCCCCCATGTTGAGCCAGAGTTCAGCCAAGTTCTCTGTAAGAGTGAGTCTTTGTGGGATGGTAGGGGGTTGGGGGGGTTCTCTGAAACTTCTTGAGGATCAGATCAGCAAACCTTTCCATGTTGACTGAGCAAATGAACAAAGTGAGCAAACCCAAGAAGCTTTGCTATTAAAAGGTCTCAAAAAGTCTCTTGACTGATGGACGTCTTTTTGCAAACTGCACTTTAATGCAATGAATGTTGGGAGATATCCGAAAAGGTTTCATCTTCAGCCATGCTGAACTGGTCCTGCTCTGGAATCCAAATAACTGAATTGCAAATCTGTCACAAGCTCAGCTCTCATTTGATTGCGGCTGATAATGGACGTTATTTGGACCGAGGAACCGAGCGAAGAGCAATCTAATGCCAAGTATGGCACATAGATGCAGAAAGCCTGAGAGCACTTTCCTATAATGTCAGTCTGGAATCATGGCTGAGCTTGTATTGTTAGAGAATAGAAGGAAAGGCCTGATAGTGATAGATGTCCAAATTGTGTCATCTCAGGTCTGACACTTCTTGCCCATCAGTGCTGTTAGAGTTTGATCATTGTTGATATGTATAAATATTAGATTTACAAGCCTATGTTCAGACTGCAAGACTATAAGGTCTTTAGAGCACTTCATGCTTCCATCTGCTGAGTGTATTATTGCTTAAATATGAATGCTTGTTATAATATCTGTAAATCAGGAACATGGACAGCAAAAACTAATTTGGGCTGGATTTAGCTCTGGACTTGCTTGATGGGATTCCAGGCAGGAAATGTGAGGCGACACTGAGATGCTGTACAGCATGTTCAATGAGCTGGGCTGTTTTTGAAGAGGTTGTAGGTCTTTTGCTAAGTATGTACTATTTAATTGGATTCAGACAGCTTCAATGCCCAAAGGAGAACTGCTATGTGTGATAATATGGCCCTCGCTTAGCCTCGCCATTATAAATGCTAATGAAAAATGTTTCTCCTAAGGTGTCAGCGCTTAACACCCCGAGAAGGTCCTTAAATCAGTGGCATCACAGTCAATACACCCACACGCCTTCCCTTCACACTCAAACCTCCTGTGTCTTTCACTTTGCTCATTTCTGCACCTCTTGAACTAATAGTGCTCCAGCCTCTGTTGTGCATTCTTATTGCCGTCGAACGTGACAAGCAATTTTAGGCAGCGGACAGACTTTGATGTTTTTGTATTTTTCAATGGCTTTTCTAATTATAAGGCAGGGGACATTGTCTGCGACACTTGCATCAAAGGCTTTTCAAACAGCGATTTGCATGGACACATTTATTTATTTAATACAGGAGTAAAATACAGTGTCTGCACATTAAGTGCTATTTTCCCCTGAAATGTCATTTTCTTTATTTTTGTAGGACTGAAAGCCATTGCCCAATGTGCTTCACCACAGAGGATTATGACCTCGGCATTTAACATTTAACCCATTTGTGCAATGAAACACACACACACACACACACACACACACACACACACACACACACACCCACACACACACACACTAGGGTCAGTGAGCATGCTTGCCTAAAGTAGTGGGCAGCCCCTTTCCACAGCCCCTGGGGAGTAGTTGCCTTGCTCATGGGCACTTCAGTTATGTCCTGTTGATCCATTCATATTAGGACAACACACACTGACACACCACCACCACATCAGTGTCACTGCAGTGCTGAGAATGATCCACCAGCTCTGTGGTGGTCCTGACCACTGAAGAACATGGTGAACAACCCATGTGTACCTAATGAAGTGGCCAGTGAGTGTTGGTCATGAAAGCCATTCACTAATTTAGCTAACATACTGTACATCAGCACTCATTTACATATATCTTGTGATAAATGTACATTATTAAAGGGATAAATTGAGTTTGAAAAGGTGTAAAAAATAAAATGTGACAGGTTTTGGACCATAAAACCAAACAAACACCATAAGTGGGCCTTACATCAGTGGAAACTAAGACAGAAGAATAACACAAACATGTTCATTATTGCCACTTTGATCATGTTAATTGAGACCAGATGCCACAGGTCGAGAATGATTGTTATGTTTCCGCTCATAACACATATTCATTTATCATAACATAATCATTTTTCAACAGTGCTGCAAATATTACATGATTACATGCCTGACTTTTGTTCTGAAGGTAAATAAGTCCATTTTTCTTAGTGATTCAGTCTTTCTGCCTTAAAGTAAATGTAAGAAGCACTCACACACACTAGTGAAGATGGAGATTGTAGGTCTTGGAGGGATTAAAAGCTTCAAGGATATATTTTCTTTTTTTTTGCTCCTCTGACTCATCTCTACTCTTGACACAACAACTGACTAACAACTTCACACACAACCTCTCAATATAAATGCCTCTCAGAACCAAACACACCTTATACAACAGCAACAACATGCCACAAAATTAGCTCTGAAAACAACAAATAGGTCTGAAAAGTGAGGGATACATAATTTCCCACATAACAAAAAAAAAAAATAATAATAATAATAATAATAATTATTATTATTATTATTATTATTATTATTATTGTTGTTGTTGTTGTTGTTGTTGTTGTTGTTGTTGCTGCTATTATCATCATTATTTTTGTTATTGTTATTATTATTATTGTTGTTATCGTATTGTTACTATTATTATTATTATTATTATTATTATTATTATTATTATTATTATTATTATTATTATTATTGTTGTTGTTGTTGTTGTTGTTGTTGTTGTCATTGTTGCTATTATCATCATTATTTTTGTTATTGTTATTATTGTTGTTATCGTATAATAATAATAATAATAATAATAATAATTATTATTATTATTATTATTATTATTATTATTATTACTTTTATTGCTGTTGTTGTCATTGTTGCTATTATATCATCATTATTTTTGTTATTGTATTTATTGTTGCTATCGTATTATTATTATTATTATTATTATTATTATTATTATTGTTGTTGTTGTTGTTAATAGCATTAAAGTTTAATAGAATACTCATGCAATGTCATTTCAACACATTTTTGTTTAACTGCTTGTAGTACAGAACTAATAGCACAGCCTACAGAATAACACTACATAAATGGTCTACATACAGCATAATTCTAAAATATTACATTTTCTATTTTTATTTGATATTTTCTATATTATTTTGATAAGATAAAATATGAGACAGTTTGATGCATGCTGTGTATTCAGTCATTTTCAAACATTGCTGCAGAAAGATTAATATGTTGACATGTAACGTATCAATAACAGATATTAAAAATAAAAAATGTGGCACAGTTAAGATGTATATTACTGTATTTTCTGTAGGAATAGATATTAATATATTTAATAAATGTTTTTGTTTTTGAGATCACTTTACAGAAAGCAGACCTGACACTAATCAGTTGATTAACAACGTTGCTCTTCATTCTAAGGAGATGAGCGGTGTTCTGTATGAATGGATGGATGAATGTAGTCATCATGGTAACAGTACAGTCTGCAGTATTATACAACTCAGCTGCAAAAACCAACAAATGTTCAGAATCTGCAGTCTGAAAGGCTTATTTGAGTTTCTGTTTTGGAATTCACGAATGCTATTCATTATGCTTTATCTTTTCTGGTGAGGTACAGATAACATCTATGGAAGTGCAGTCAAATGAAGTTGTCTTCAACTACTGTAGTGGTTAGAGAACTGGAGCTGTTTTGTATTTCAGACAATGAAATGGTAACAAAAGTGTTAGGTAGGGTTGTGTGTATGGGTTTTGCAGAAGGGGTCCCTGCTTTATGCACTGTACACAACTTTAGGGCATGTTTTGTTGAAATTGTGCAAAACAGTGTGCAACAAGCTTTGAGATATGTTTTCTCTCACTTGAATGAATGAATGTTACACTTATATAGCGCCTTTCTAGATACCCAAGGATGCTTTACAATCAACACACTCCATTTACACACACTCAACCACACACACACACACCGTAGAGAAGTGGCAGCCAGTCGCGCACAGCGTACTCTCAACCGGAAGCGACAGTCCACCTGAATGACTGCATTGAGCACTAGGGGAATCACCCAGGACAGAGTGCCAACCATATCTGGGCATAGATACACACATATATTCATACACAGACATACACGTTCATACACACACCAGGGTAATTTTTTTAGAGTAGCCAATTCACCTGATCTCCATGTTTTTGGACTCTGGGAGGAAAACGGAGTCCCCGGAGGAAACCCACTCAAACACGGGGAGAAACTCCGCTCAGATGTGGACACGAACCCAAGACCTCAGCGCTGAGAGGCGAACGTGCTAACCACTAAGCCACCGTGCCGCCACTTGATGTTGAAGAATCCTCTTGAAGAATCAAATCAGTCTAATAAACCATAGATGCATATAAACTTTAAAAGGCAGAACATACAATGGATTCTAATAAAGTCCCCAACATGCATCTCTGATGTTCTGGAGTTTAAAGGCAGTGACTGTAACCTTGAACATATTTTGAAGTATTAAACATGCCTCATCAGGCCAAGAATGATCTTCTCTGCTGCTGTATATGACATGAGTGCTCACTGAGCCATAATGTTAATCTAAATGGACGTTTTGCTATTTTGTCAGGGCTAAATGCAACCCTGTGCCCTAAGACTCAATCACAATGGCGCTCTCTAAGCACACTACAGACCAAGGGTGTCCAGTCTTATCTGCAGAGGTTCAGTGCAGCTGCAGGTTTTTGAACCTGTGCAAGCTGCAAGTGTTTGAAGACTGAAACTAACTATTTAAAGTGAAAGTGAGCAATAATTGACCAATATGCTTGCACACAGAAGAATTTGACCTCTGCATTTAACCCATCCATGGACTGAAACACACAATAACTGGTTGAACCACCTTGAGCAGTAAGAACCTCAAGCCTGCTCTTGTAACTGTAGATCAAACCTGTACAAGCTGAGCCTTATTCATTGGATGGTGAACTACTCTCTTAACATTATTTCACAGCATGTCTGTTTGCTTAGCCTGGGCTCTGACAGAGCCGCTCCAATTTTTCTTTCTTTCTTTCTTTCTTTCTTTCTTTATTTTTAAAGCCATTTCGTAGTAGATTTACTTTGATGTCTATGGTCATTTCCTGCTGTATTGCTCAGCTTGCACTGCTGAGCTTCAGCAGGCTCAGGCATGTTGATATGACCCTGTAGTATACCTTGATAAATGAAAGTCATTTTACCCTCATTGATGGCAATCAGGCCAGGCACAAAGGTAACAAAGTAGTCCTGAATCTTAATACTCCCTCCATCATACTTCACAGTTAAGATGATGTGTTGCTATCCAGTGTCATTTTATGCCATGCATTTTGTGTGATTTTCCCAGAATTCAGTCTAAAAGTACTGGCACACATGTTCATTCATTGTTTCTTCTGTAATCAAGGTTATTAAAAGAGTTACAATTATAAATAAATAAGTTAATGTTGATTCCTATTCTATTGGCAGTACCTCTCTATAGGCTGTGCATGTACATCTGTGTCCAAAATGGATGCAACTTAAAGTAGTTTTACCTGGATCCGGGCCTGCACACTGTAGCTGGTATTTTGGCTCATTCCTCCATGCAAATCTCCTCTACAGCAGTGATGTTTTGGGGTTGTTGCTGGGCAACACAAACTTTCAGCTCCCTCCACAAATTGTCTAGGCCACTCCAGGACCTTTACGGAGCCACTCCTTCACTGCCCGAGCAGTG
>BRDA01086130.1:0-31888 GCA_036984385.1 Crenuchus spilurus
CAAGCAACCAGAGACAGATGGCATTGGAGAGAAGTGACTCGTCTGTGCAGCCTACCATCGCGAAGCGATGACGGCGTGTGACATGACATGGCATAAAATAAAAATTCATGCCGTAGAGGGTTATTAAACATATTTATACTTTTATTAATTATGTTTCCAAGAAAAAAACCCTCTACATTTCATTTTGTTCAAAAATATACATTTTAGGTGCCACAAGAATGAATAGATGGATGTTGAAGCAGGGGGCAGGTCGTGCCTTTGCAGGAATAGCCCTGTAATGGAGCTTTAGTCCGTTCCATGCTGAGAACATTTCTAAATGGTTAACCAGGGACAAACACGGACAATTTATATGGTTTTAAGAAATATTTTATGAATGGCAACCTTGCTTAAGCACACCTGTTTTCTGGGGGGTATTTCACAAAGCAGGCTTTCTCAGTTTAGCCAGGTAACGCAAGCCCAAAGTTGAACCTGTCCAATGAGAAAAGAGCAGCAGGATGTCCTTATTGGTCAGTCCTCAAAGTATTGTTTAAACTATCTGGCTAACTTTGAAATCCTGCTTTGTGGAATACCCCCTGGACTCAAACAACCATAATTGTTTTTGCACTATTCAGGGTGGCCAACTGATGGTGTAGATCATGTCTAAGATTTATAATCAATACTTTCACATATTTAACTGAAATATCTGCTTTAATGTCTATGTGAAGAGAGCTTGACTTACCTGTTTCTTCCAGTATGCAGACAGCCTGTGGTGAGTCAAAGGACATGAGCAACAGGGGCTGATGGGTATTGTAGTCTGTAGCCAATTAATAAGACTAAACCATTTCCTGTAGTTAAGGAGGGGAGAGTGCGTCCTGTTTTCCCATTTATGTTTCCTATCCTGGATCCAGCATGTGTGTTTTAATATTAAGGATTCTGTATTTAATAATAAAATAATTGAATGACAAATGGTTTTAAATTAGCTGAAATGCAAGGTCAACTCTCCTTTACCTGTAGTTGGCCTAGTCCAGGGGTGTCAAACTCCGGTCCTGGAGGGCTGGATTCCTGCAGAGTTTGGTGATTTCTCTGCTCTGACACTACAATTAAACCTGCTCATTACCTGCTGAGCTGAATCAGGTGTGTTTGATCAGGAAGTTCACAAAACTCTGCAGGAATCCAGCCCTCCAGGACTGGAGTTTGACACATGTGGCCTAGTCCAATAGCCTTAGGTATATAAATACCAGAGTGCATCCATTTTGGAGTGGGCTGTAGAGGTGGGCAATACCGGGAATTAAAGGAAAGTAAATACAGGGCTAGTATCGATAATACTTTTTAATATTTAAGCTTCATAGATCCAAAGGATCCAAAAAACTTAAGATAGAATTTCACCAAACATTGTAGGTGACAACGAAATACTTCATCACAATCAACATTTTTGTTTAGAAACAATGGAACAGTAACAAAACAAAGTTTGCATTACATTAGGAAAATAAATCTTTTTGAAGTAGAAAATGAGAAACCACAATACAAAAATAAAATAAAAATTCTCCCCTCACTAGACATCTTTTCTAGCTGTTTCTTTCTTTGTTTCTTTTTTCAAGTAGAATTGTTCTTAGGAAAAAACAATAAAAATGTTCTTCCTTTCAGTGCAATTCTGTTTTTTCTTAAATAAACAGAGTGTAAAAAATATCACTCATTACATTACATTACATTACATTGCATTTAGCGGACGCTTTTATCCAAAGCGACTTACAATAGTGGGAAAGGACAGATGCGAAAAATACTAACGTTGTACTAGTATTTACTAGTACTAGTATACTAGAATTAACATTTGGATATCGAATGCTGAGTGCATATCAGTACTCATGGGGAGTATTTGGGATCGCTAGAGCAGGTGCTCTTTGAAGAGCTCGGATTTTAGGAGTTTCTTGAACCCAGTGAGGGACACCTCTGCTCTAGTGGTGGTAGGCAGCTTGTTCCACCATCTGGGAACTACTGAGGAGAACAGTCTGGATTGCTTTGTGTGAATGTTAGGCAAAGCAAAGCGACGTTCAGGGGAGGAGCGCAGCGACCGGGCAGGGACATAAGCTTTTAAGAGCGAGTGTAGATAAGGGGGAGCCTGCTCTGTCATCACCTTATAGGCGATCGTGCCTATGGAATGAGCAGTGGGGTGACATGTGCCCGTTTTGGATGGTTAAAAACCAGACGTGTTGCTGCATTCTGGACTATCTGTAGTGGTTTAATAGTGCAGGCTGGGAGGCCTGTTTGCACAGCGTTGCAGTAATCGAGGCGCAAGGTAACCACAGCTTGTACCAAGAGCTGAGTGGCATGTTGCGTTAGGAACAGTCTGATTTGTCTGATATTATAGACCGCAAAGCGGCAGGACCGTGCAACAGAGGCCACATGATGTGTGAATGAAAGTTGATCATCAAACATAACCCTAACAACCTTTGACGGAGAGAGTGAGAGAGCGTCGATCGTCAAGGTGAGGTTGTGTTGAACTGACTGTTTTGCTTAAAACAACTTAAAACAAAATCTCCTGAGGGAGAGGGCTGACAAAAGGGCTGAGCCCTGCATGGCTGTTTGGCTGGCACCGCTGAGCCACGTGACCTTGCAATAGCAAAAGACGAGAGGGGGGAGGGTGCGCTGCTCCATACTGTGTGACACAGTGCGTTGCTGCTCTTACAGACAGTGAGTAGACTTTGATGAATCCGCGTGCTCAGCAGTCAGTGTACAGTGTTATATTCATTGTACAGCACTTAGGTCAACATTTGGTCTTTAAATACATTTGACATTGACATTTGACTTTGACGTTAGCTCTTAGTTGATCTATAAGAAAACAGACATGACACTGATATTTGAGTGACCATTCACTGTAAAAACAAAACGTCTTTTGTAGTCATCCTTACTGAGTTTCATCCACTTAACTGGCAGACTTAAAATACTTTTGATGAATAAAAACAAGAAGAATATTATCTTACACACTGCTCAAAATATTAAGGGATCACTTAATCATTACAGTATAAGATCAAATCAGTTCATCTTCAGGTACTGTATGCCTGTCTGTCCAATTTGGAAGCAGAAGTGATTATGAATTACCTTGCTTTGGTGCAACTTAAATTGACAACAGGTACATCAGAAAGTCCTCCAGTGGGACCTGTGTTCACAGCCAAGTACCATGCAGCTTGACTGGCATTTACCAAGAGACAACTAGAATTAGTAAATCTGACTCTGGCACCTCTCTGGCTCTCACATTCCCCAGACCTGAATCCAAGTGAGAACCTCTGAGATGTTTATATATCAGAGCATCCAACACCACCAAGTAGCACCACAGATTGTTCAGGAGCTCACTGATGCACTGATGCAGGTTTCCGCTGATCATTATGACATTATTTTGTTTTCAATGAATTACACAATTATATCATGAAAGAATTTCAACTTGAAACTTTTATTCATCACGATGTGATGTGAATCTTAAATGTTCCCCGAATTGTAATACAATGTTTTACATAGCAAAGATGCTCCTTTTAAGAGCTATTTGGTATTGGTTGTGTGTTTGTCTAGATGAGGAAATGAACCACAGACTATCATGTGGAGAACAGCTTAACAACAGTGTTAAGCTGCATGATACTATACTACAATCTAATACAAGCTAATACAATAAGATTATTATTATCTGATGAATAGTATGTGCACAAAACTCTAAACCAGAGGTGTCCAGTCCTGATCCTGGATTACAGACTATTTTAGCCAAGCCCATGACAGGGTGCTAATCCATCTGGATGCACACACACACATACATACACACACACACACACACACACACACACACACACACACACACACACACACACACACACACACACACACACATACCCACACACACACAGACACAGTTTAGAGTACCCAATTCACCTGACCTCCAGTCACAGAGAAACCATGGAAACTCCACCCAGATGTGGACTTGAATCCAAGACCTCAGTGCTGAGAGACCAGCATGCTGCCACAACCATTTCAATTTCTGGAAATTACATTTACCACAATAATGAAAAATGGACAGTAGAGGCTCCAAAAAAAGCAGGATAATATTTTTAAAATACCCTGTATTTCATAAAAAACAATACACCTGTGTCCAAATACTTTTTCACATTATAGTGTACTTTGGATGAACTGACCATTTTCTTTTGTGCTGTGGCCAATGTGATTTTAACCACAATAACTAATTTGTGAGACATTATTAAATATCTGGATGGGGCTTGGGTTATTAAGGTGACTGTTGAGTTAGGGTATATGTTAGCCGTATTAACAGAGCAGCTCCAGTTTAGAGTAAATAATCCCAATATTGACTTCACACGTTTTGACTGACTGACTGACTGACTGTATGTAAAAATGATTTCCTGGTGAACTGTAATTATCCAGATCTGTGCTCTGTACAGTACTGGGTCTTCAGGCGCTTTTTGGCCTTCCGCGGTTTCCGTTCCCTGACGTCACACGCTCACATAACCAAGATGGCTGCTTCCACAAGCTTGAGTAAAAGTGCGAATGTATCTAAAGCGGATTATTTAAAACGATATTTGTCGAAAGACGAAGATGTCAAGAAGGCAAAAGAAAAGAAGACGAAGAAAAAACGTCTTAAGACCACCGGCAGAGGGTAAGTGTGACGGGAAGTTTTCTGTATTAAGCAGGACGTTTATCTAAGCTAAGCTATGCTAATGTACACAGTGACACATTTACACTAAAGCTGGAGCTGCTGTAATTAAGGGCTCATAAACAGAGCACCAACAGCGTGTGTTGAAATAAGCAAAGTCAGACTCGTATGAGAGACTTTCATTTTACAGAATGAAGATCGTGGATGATGACATTGACTGGAGGCAGCTGGCAGAAAACAGTGAAGAGAAGGACAAGGATGAGGAGGAGGAGGAAGAGGCGCCTGTGGTACTTGATTAATAGTTCACATAGTTTACTAAGTGTGTTTTTGATATGGAGAATCCAAATTAAAATAATTTATTCAGTACATTTTCAAACATATTTGGTCATCAATATATGATGAACAGCTTTTGCCTGCTTGGATCAATTATCAAACGACTGACACTCAGTAGAAGTATGAAGTATGAAGAAAAAGTCTTAAAATGTAACAATTTGTCTCTTCAAAGCTGAAGATCTCTTATTTTGGACACATTATATATAACCAGATCAGTTGAGAGGCATCTAACAACAAGGTGGATGGATACAATCAATGGAATCATGAATGAACAATTTAGAAGCCAAACAGAAGACAGGATGTTGTGGAGAAAGTATCCATATGGTCACCAGGAGCCAGAATTGACTTGATGGCACATAATAATAATAATAATAATAATAATAATAATACATAATATATAAATAAATGCCTCAACCAAATGATACATAAACAGATTTTTAAATGATTACTGATCCCAATACTTCCAAAAAATATTTAAAAAGTGTATGGAAATGCACTCCTCTACTTCAGGCAGTCTCTGAATTGTGGTTTGTGCCTACGACAGTCTCACAATCCCAAGTGTGATTGAAAGACACACCTCATTATTATTATTATATGTATGAAGATAATCAGAAATAAGTTAATTAATTGGAATTAATTTATTAAAACACATATGTGCACATATTACACATCGTGTTTGTATTATATATTTGTATATATTTTATAATATTTGTATGTATTATATATTTGTACAGTACTATGTATAGTACTGTATTAGGTCATCTGTTTGTCTGGTTATTTATCCAATTTTCCCATTTTGGCAAGACTCCTCCATAAGTATAATAAACAAAGTTTAGCCTCTCAAACTGTGAACATTAGCTACATGATAAGATATTGATATAATGACACTATCTGCTAGGGCTCAACAATTAATAAAAATGTATTCTCTATGTATGTATGATAATCCAATGATTGTGAAACTAAGATATTTGAGATAAAACGGTTATTGTGCCACACTCCATTTAAAGATGTTTTAATTTTATGTTTTATGTCATCCATTTATTGTTTTTAGTTTTAAATCCAGCCCTCATCTTTTTTGTGTGCCTTCAACCCTCCCTAAAAGCCCAAATTCACTTTCAGCATTTCAAGCATTTAGTTCAGCTCAAGTCACATTTTTCAGTTGAATTACTTTAAAGTAAATCCACTGTTATGACTTAAGAATTATTTTTTTTTATAAATACATGTTTCCCATGTCAGTGTGTAATTGTGTTACCTGTGATCTCAATATTGACCAAAGTAATTATGATTATGAATTTTGCCTTAATCGAGCAGCTGTAATAGCTGCTTAATAAATATGAACAGGAAAGATCATTTACAATTATTTTTGTTTCTTTAAGTGATGTTTATTCTTTCACAGATTGCAGAGATAATAGATGAACGTCCAGACGAAGTAAAGCAACTAGAAGCATTTAGGACCAGCACTAAATGGAGGATAATGGGAGGTGAGGTCTTGGCAATGTACCATCTAGTACACTTTTAACATGAGCTGTTTTAGGCACGGTGGCTCAGTAGTTAGCACGTTCGCCTCTCAGTGCTGGGGTTTTGGCTTCGAGTCCCCATCTGAGCTGAGTTTCCATGTTCTCCCTGTGTCTGCGTGTGGTTTCCTCCGGGGTCTCCGGTTTCCTCCCACAGTCCAAAAACATGGAGATCAGGTGAATTGGGTACTCTAAAAAAAAATTGTGTGTGTGTGTCACCCAGCGATGGACTGGCACCCTGTCCTGGGCTTAGTTGAATAGTGTAATGCCCTGCCCTGCGCCCAGTGAGGGGGTAGGGGACTAACCGTGACCCTGATAAGGATTGAGCGGGTGTGATAATGGATGGATGGATGTTTTAGTAACTGTAATTCAACTGTAATATCTGGTTTATTTTTTTATATCTCTTGTCACAGCCACAAATGATGAATCCCAAGAATCCCCAGTCATGAACAGAAGAATTCAGCATGATTCTCCTGAGAATTCTCCAGCGCACAGAATACGCCATGATTCCCCTCATGATTTACCCAGGAGGAAGGTTCGCCACGACTCTCCTGATTTCTCACAACAGAGAAAAGCTCGCCATGACTCTCCTGATCTCTCACCACAGAGAAAAACTCGCCATGACTCTCCTGATGTCTCACCACAGAGAAAAACTCGCCATGACTCTCCTGATCTCTCACCACAGAGAAGAGTTCGCCATGACTCTCCTGATGTTTCACCCAAGAAAAGAGCTCGTCATGATTCCCCAGATTTTTCTCCTCCAAGACTGAAAGCAGAGACCATACGTAAGCAACATCACTCCTCATCACCATCTCCCCCACGAAAGAATGTCAAAAGCTCATCTTCTAAGTCACAAAGGCAACATATCAAAGGTAAATGTACACACAAAGTTTTTTTTTCTTGCTCTTGTCACTTCTTTGATGTTTCTCTGTATCTCTGTGTTCTGGTTAATTTATTGTATTTGAATAATGTATTTACTTTGCAGATTCCCCACAGAGAGAAAAGTCGAAATCATCTTCAAGAGGGCGTATATCAGACCTGTCACCACCACGGAGACAGCCTAATGCCAGGCGGGGCTCAGACTCTGATCTGTCTCCCCCACGGAAAGGACCACAGACAAGCAGAGGGTCTGATTCAGACCTCTCACCACCCAGGAAGAAGACCCACGGGGGCCACGGGTCAGACTCTGACCTCTCCCCACCTCGCAAGACAGGCTCTTCTACTGCAAACACAGTAAGCATGATGTTAATATAGAATAAGTAGCTGACTGTACTTTTGTTTATTAAAATTAAGCTGTGGGGTAACTACATTGATGTCCAAGAATGTTCTACCTTAATCTATAAAACTGAGAACTTCTCTTTCAGGGACCTCGAATGTTATCTGGTGGAGCTGCTGGCTTGGTCTCTGTCGAAACGCTGCGAAAAGAGCAGGAAGAAATACGTAGAAGAGAAAAAAAGAACCAGCCACTAGAAGGTCTTAGTAATGACCTTTATTAAAGCATATGAAGGAATTTTCTACAAATAACCACTGTTGTAATGTTTAACTCATCTCTTACTCTTTTCTAGAGGAGTCCCGTAATGCAGAGACTGTGTTCAGAGATAAAACGGGAAAGAAGCGTGATTTGGAGTCTGAGCGTATAGAGCAGAGTAGGAAAGCTGGGGAGAAAGCTGAAAAGGATGAGAAATATGCACAGTGGGGCAAAGGGTAAGGTCTTTATATTCTACAGTTAATGTTACAAATAAATAAGAAGAATAATGTTGCATTAATGACAACTAGAACCTCGTTCCTTCCTACTTACTTCACCTTAAAATGTTCACAAATCCTGTCATGTGAGGTTGGAGAATTAGCCCTCACAGTAGTCTAGCTCCTGTTTGGTTGCTGTCAACATATGCAAAGCTCCTAAAAGCTTTTACAGTTTGAGTTGTTTGTTTAACTATTTTTTTTTTTTTTTTTTTTTATTGGGTTGAGACAATGTCAGTTCATGAAGAATAGAACTCACAGTGTGATTAAATACAGAATGACTTAATTTAACGTCCAGATATCAATTATTTAGAGATACTCAAATGGCTTATCATGCACAAAAATAACATCAAAAACCTGTCTAAAAATGAGTTTTTGCTGATTTTTTTGGGTTCTGCCAATGAAAAGTGATGTCAAAGGATTGTAATTCAAAGCTGTAAAAAAAAAAAACAATTTTCCAAATGGGAATTAGTTCCAATTTGATCATAGATATACAATAATTACTTTAACATGAGACCTTAAGGATGTGTGTGATTGTAGTCATTGGCAATGCATTCAGATCATCACAATGAGTAATGAATCCTCTGTCTCTCAGGCTGGCCCAGAGTCAGATGCAAGAGCAGAATGTGGTTGATGCAATACGAGAGTCTCAGAAACCTTTAGCACGTCACATTGATGATGAAGACCTGGATCGGCTGCTGAGAGAGCAGGAGAGAGAAGGAGATCCCATGGCTGCACTACTGCGCAAGAAGAAAGATAAGAATGCTAAAAGCAGAGGGGTCAAAGGTGAGGACCAATAGGTGTTCTTTTGTGATATTGATTAGCATAATTGTGTTGTTAGGTTGTTTTTGGACTAAATTCTTATTTTATTGTTTGTGTTTATTGGTATTGTTCATGGAATATCTTTTAGTCTCTTTTAGTATCTTCTGAAGGAGAGCTGTATTAAAGTCTCACAGTCAACACCTTGTAGGAGAAACCAAAACTCAGCTAAAATCAGTGACCGTCCTAACTAGAATCAGTTATAGTCTCCAAATGGCTAGAAAAGATTTTTCAGGGACAAAATTGAGGGGTAGTGTATGTATGTCAGCATCAGCTTTTTAATAAAAAGTTGGCACAACCAGTTCATACAACAGTAGAAAGATGAGATTCATCCCAATGAACATTTCTGCCAGTGCCAGAATATGTTGTTGCAGATTGTCAGCACTTTCTTAATTTGTATTTTTTAATAGAGAGACCTTGTTATAAGGGTCCACCACCACCCCCAAATCGTTTTAACCTCATGCCTGGATATCGCTGGGATGGAGTGGACAGGTACAGAAATTGTGATCATCATCATATTTAGTATAAGTAAATTGTGTTCAAATAGAGTTAACATTTCTGAAAGTTTAGCTCTGAAAACATCTTCTGATCTGTTTTTGGTGTTTAGGTCTAATGGATTTGAGCAGAAGCGCTACAGCAGGATCGCAGATAAGAAAGCTGTGCAAGAGGAAGCTTACAAGTGGAGTGTGGAGGACATGTAGACACATCAGAACCCTGTAACAACCATCCCCAACTTGTATCATTCTGACTTTCTGGAACTACTCCCACTCTTTTAAAGGCAGCACAAATCTGAATGGACTGTCTGATGGAAATATCCTTTGTCTTGACCAAAAAACAAACAAATAGATTTTGTGAGATTTAAAGAGTTTAGTGGTTGTATATGAGTATCATGTTTTATGTTGTGACTTATTAAATGTTTCTTAAATTGTGTCAAAATTCATTTTTGAAACCAGACTGTTGAGATGTCATTTCACTTGCATTCATATGCATTTTTTGGATGGGTTACATTTAATTAATGAATGTTGGTGTACAAAGTCTTTTTTTCCAAAGTAGCCTTGGTGTGAAGTTGTTCACTGCAGCATCTTCTGCTTCTGCTGATGTGCAGCATGGAGGTCTTCAGAGAATCATCAAATGCTGACTGGAGAGATGAAGCTTGGGACCTTAAATTTATGACAGGGAAGTGCATCAAAATTATATATTTGATATATATTTTACAAAATAATATATTAGTTATAACGCAGATCATTAGAATATTTCATTTGGAGTTTAAGTAAATTACTTAATTGTATCAACATTAAAACAAAATACTTTTTTTTTTTTTTTTTACCTGTTTTTTTTTTTTTTTTTTTTTTTTTTTTTTAAACTAGTTTTACCTGTTTGAATGAAGTTTATGTAGACAAATGAACTTTTTCCACAATATTAATTTTTTTGGAGATGCACTGTTAAAAGGGTTTGCACACACACTTATAAGAAAAGTATGTAGACACCCAAACATGGCACCCATATGTGTTTGTTGAACATCAAATTTCAAAACTAGCTCGGTTCTTTACAGGTCACAACTCTCAAGTTTCAAAAGCCTTCAAGACTTGATGCCAGAATAAGGAAAAATATGTACAGAACAGTGTCCTGGAAAGATCCCAGTGTGATAACCCTGTACTGGGTTCTGGTATGGCTGCATGATTTGCTTTCTTTCAGGCAAGAACAAAAGTACTGCAGGAGACTAAACCATCCTAAAGCATAAAAAATCAAACAAAACCAGTATTCTCCTCCACGACACATTTGGCTCTATGCATTTAGGTTGACCTTGTTGTCCTGGCATCTGGGGCAACTCTAACATGGCAGAAGTTTGGTCAACTAACTGACCTGGTATTCTGCTGTCATTGAGTTATTCAGTACAACTCATTATACTTCCTGTGTTTGCCCACCCAATGTTCAAGTGTCCACATACTTTAGGTGATGCAGTTTAACATACCTTCCTGGTGGTGGCAGCACTTGGCCTAAGAGAACATTGGTCTTTCATTTCTTTAAGTTGAGCAGCAGTAGGGTGAGTATGTAGAGATATGTTTCGTCCTGGATAGGTCTCCATTTGAACTGTCCTGAACTCAGACCTGCAAGATTAGGAAAGGTATTTAGTTATTTTTTTAAAAAAAAGCATTAATGTGTGAAAATTGCATTTGAATTTAAATGCAAAATCTCTGAATTTAAATGTTGCTATATTCAATTTCTATCATTTGTTATTGAGTTAATTTATTTTAAAGCTGTGATCTTTTCTGCTTAAAACTACTTTTAAAAACTTTCTAAGAAATTTCTAAAAAGTTCAGTTTCTCAACCAATTCATTTTTTTTTTTAGATTCAGTTTAACTTAACAGATTTTTTCATGAAAAATCAGATGAGATACATGGCAAAATCTGAACAATTTTGGTTTAATTCAGAGGAGCAATAAAATGGATTAAATAAATAATAAAAATGTTAGAGAATGAGAAGCAGACAAATTAAAATTCAGGAACTGAATGTTTTTTTTAGAAATTCAATTCCAAATTGGTATACACATTAAACTAAACTAACTAAATTTCAGAGAAAAAAAATAGTCCAGAAAATTAATGATTTTTTTTACAATTTAATTTTTGTTTTCAATATAAATTTTAATAAATGGAATACTTTTAGAAATTCAATTCTAAATTTTCAAATTGTTATACACATTGCATTTATTTTTTGTATTTTTAACTTTAAGTTCAAAAAGTCAATTTCAGAAACAGATTTTAGTTTTCTTTTAGAAGCTAAATTTCAGGAAAATATATTTTTTTATTCCAGAAAGTGAATGGTTTTTAATTTTTCTATGAAATTTCAAAAACGGATTTTTGTTTTCAAAATACATTTTCATAAATGTAATACTTTTAGAAGTTCCATTTCAAATATTCAAATTTTCATACACATTAAAGTATAAATAATAAAAATAGAAAAAATAAATTTTCAGATGGTATGATACAAATAAAAAAATACAAAAATAAAAATAATTATCTTTCTATTAAATTCAAACTCCTAGCCAGTCATCTTGCCTGAGTGCTGGGTTGATGGCCAGGTTATCGGGACAAGGAAAGACCTGAAACCTCCTGGTGAAAAAGCCCTGTGGTTGGGAAAAATTCTTCTGGTAGTTTGTCTGGAAGTGTGGCGTTTGAGTCCTTACATCTGTTCCTGTGGCTTTACGATTCATCGTTTGTGGAGCACCATCTAGAGACTGCGCTTGAAAAGCCTCTTTGTGTGTTGTAATGAAGCTTCTTTCTCCTGCAGTGTACGTCATGTGATGTTTATATGGATAAAACACAGCTGGTCAGAACATTAGAGTGAGCAACTGGAGCATTATGTATGTATATAATTCAGTATTTATTTAGTCTTGCCTTCCAGAGTTAGACTGCACTGCAATATCTTTATTGGTTTAACTCTAGTGCAGACTTTGGGACAAAAAGCTACTCCTGTCGTAGTTACCATCTTCTCTCTCTTATCTGGATAAAGCAATGAACCTGTAATGGAACAGAAACATTTAGAAGGAGTTCTGTCAAAAATGTAAATTCACAAGAAATGGTTAATCAGTTTTAATTGCATGTTTGATCAGCTAAGGTCTATTTTTAAAATTGCTTAAAAATGCTGCCTAATTACTCATACTAATTGAACAGTATTGAATTAAACCAATTAGTGGATTGATAATTGATTTGGTCGTTTTGTGAAATTCAAACTATCCTAAAATTCTGTTTAGAAATCTTGCATTCTTGACTTTGAAATATGGTTCTTGTCAACAACCCTTTAAAACGATATGGAACTGCATCCATCCACATCCTTCTATCCAAGAATGAATAAGCTAATTTATTGACATTGCCTAATGAAAAAATGTCATATTTAAAACTAGTAAAAAATCCAATTTCCAAAGTTACCTGCTTAGAAGTACTTGTGTTTTGTAATCAGATTATAGAATAGATTACATTTGGACCTTTATTGACCATCACGGGGTCTGTATGACATTTCAACTGTTCACCTGCAACAGAAGGAAGTTCTCCTCGCTGTGGGAAAGCCTGTTTAGTTTTTTGGATGTTCTTGAGATGCAGCAAAGCAGCTCTGAGACCATGATTAAGGCGGGTAGGTGGTCTCAGCTGATTTTGGGTGGCCATTGTTCACTGTTAGAAATTAGGACAATACAGTTAGAACAGTATAAGCCAATCTGTCCTGTTATTCTGAAATGCCCGTTTGTAGTGTAACCATCAGACAATGATGGACTCTACTTTTCTAGTCATTTAGTTATTTTCTTGCTGTTTAAGAAGTTCACCTCCAGTGAATAACTTGAAATGGTAAAATGACCAGAAAAATAATGTAGATTTCAGAGATGTAAGTAAAGAATCTTTGAATGTTGATGCAGGTGTCTAAAGTTTATCTGATTATTTCCTCATCCTCTGACTAAAAGCAGTGTTACTGCGCCCTCTAGAGCAGGACCTGGACTATACTGTACTGCAGGATGTAGAATATTATCTTAATAGAGAACAAAGACAATTAAAAATCCTATAATATAGAGTACCCGTTTGGACACACCCTCTCATACAGTGTTTTTATTTTAAAAATGTTCCCTACATTGTAAATTAATACTGAAGTCATCCAGACTGCGAAGGAACACATAATGAATCATGTTTTAAACTTAAAAGTGTTAAACAAACCAAAATATGTTTTAGATTCTTCAAAGTAGACACACAACTGTTAACTGAAAGACATTCCAGGTGACTACCTCATAAAGCTGACTGAGAAAATGCCAAGAAAGCTGCCATCTAAGCAAGAGGTGTCTACTTTTAAGTAAAATATGTTTTACTTTATTTATATATAGTCTTTAAATAATGAAAAAAAAACCTGAATGTCCAGAAGGTGTGTCCAAACTTCTGATATATATATAAAAAACATTAACACTCAAAGAATCATGAGTCAATTGCATGACTAAAAAGTTCTTTGCAAGGATGAATAAAGATTGATAAAAATGTGTTACATTGTTCTATAGAATCTTTCTGATAAAAATGTTCTGTATAGCACCAAATTGGTTCTGCTGTTACAATGTCAAGCCTGTAATAATAGAGGAACCATTTTATGGAAGCTTTTTCAAAAATCTTCTATACAGAACCATCTACCATCCATTCTTGTTCATGGTTCTGTATAGAATCATTTACTAAAGAACCTTCTTTTTAAAGAACGTATATATTGATGGTACGACCACTGTTTGAGGTTACCTGAGCTTCTCTCACATCAAATCTTTAAAAACAGGAAAATGGGTTCTCAAACTTTTGAATGATGCAAACAAATGAAATATGTTAACATTAACACATCTGCAGTCTGTCAGCCGACTGATTTTGGGCAACATGTTTAAATTAAGGCCTGTTGTTTAGTACTAATCTGTTGGTCAGTATTAGTTTCTATGATTTTTTTTTTCTACTTTTTTAAGTGTTATGTTGTACATTTAGCATGTCTACAATCATGGGGGAATGTCCCCACCATCCCCAGTTTACCTGAGCCTGACTGCTACAGTGCAGAATGTACAATAATCTAGATTTATGCTCACCTTCAGTCCTTCAGTCGTCAGAAATCCTGCATGCTGTAGATTTGACAGCAGTCCTGCTGTCTTACACGTCTGAGACTGACTGGTCTGATTAGAAACCACTGGGACTCTTAGTTGATGCCACAGTTGCCATGGCTGAGCTATTCTTTTAGAGAGCCTGTTGGGTGAGAACAATGAGTCTCAGTGTGGTGAACTGCACCAGAGAAAGACGCCTGAACTGGGCTTTTGTTTCTGCTGGAATTTAATATGTTCATGTAAACAAGAAACCAGACTGGCTGCGTTATACACAAGAATGTAAAATAATTACTCTGTCATTTTGTGTTTGCTTTATATAGGAAGTGTCCAGATTACTCTAAAAATGAGCTTTTTTCACTCTACAGGAAAGTTTTTCTGAATGTATGTAAAACTTTATTAAACTGCTATTCAAAAGTATCTCTTTTCATGTTTTTCTCTATTGGTGCTATTACATGCACTCTCAGTGCACTCTGGAATAGCACATAACTAATGAACTTTGAAAATATTGTAATTGTGTTTATTATTATTTTTTTATCTAAATTTAAAAGTAGGAGATTTCTAAGTAGGAGATCCACAAATATGGACATCAGATATTGTTGGGAAAGTCTTTTGTAACACTGTTTTAGAAATGAACACCAATGTGTTTTTTTTATTGTTGTTGTTTTTTTTAAACCTTTATTTAACCAGGTCAGTCCCGTTGAGACACAATGATCTCTTAGTGTTACACTAATGTAGCTCATTTTCCAAAAATGTTGAGATGTACAAAAAACAGAACACGTGCAAACATTTAAATCTGATATTTGACTGAAAACACAACTCGGACAACAAAATGAAATGAAACAGAGAAATGCTTTTTAAACATAAAAAATGTGAATTTGATGCTGCACTCTTAAAAAAGATGTTTTTTTCAAGTGTTCTTTAGTAAATTAAATATTTCTATATAGAACCAGGAACAATCAAAGAACCCTGTGGGGATAAATGGTTCTTTCCATAGTGAAAGAGTTCTTCAGATTGATGATGAAAAGGTTGTAGATAGTTCTAGACAGAACCTCTTTGAAAATGGCTCTATAGAGCCCCAAAAGGGTTCTGAAATAGATGTCAAGTTTGTAATAATAAAGGAACCGTTTTTGGTGCTGTTTACAGGTGCATCTAAAAATGTAATATGGAAAAGTTAATTTATTTCAGTAATTCAGTTCACAAAGTGAGACTCATTTATTATATAGATTACACACAGAGTGTCTATTTCAAGTGATTATTTATTTTAATGTTGATGATTATGGCTGACGGCCAATGAAAACCCAAAGTCAGTATCTCAAAACATTAGAATATATAAGACCAACTCAAAAAATTATGTTTAATACATAAATGTTGTTCTACTGAAAAGTATGTACAGTATATAGACTCAGTACTTGTTCAGGGCTCCTTTTGCATGAATTACTGCATCAACAGCACAACAGCAGTGACACAGGCTGATCACCTCCATGCCACACCACACTGATGCAGTAATTCATGTTTATATAATATTCAAATTATTTGAGATACTGATTTTTGGGTTTTCATTGGCTGTGGAACATAATCATCAACATTAAAAGAAATAAACATTGAAATAGACACTCTGTGTGTGATGAGTCTATATAATATACGAGTTTCACTTTTTGAACTGAAATAAATTAACTTTCCAATTATATTTTAACTTTTTGAGATGCACCTGTAGAACCATCTAGAACAGCACATTCCTCAACAATCTGAAGACCCCTTTCACCATGCAAAGAACTCTGGGGTCTTTGAGTGTTCCTGGGTCTAGATAAAACTATTTTATTTAATAAAGAACCCTTGAAGATCCATCTCTTTTAAGAGTGTTGCAACAGTTTTCAAAAATTGGGACATTATTGGTCTCCACCTTTTTTTAAAAGCTATGTAAAAGCAGCTGCTATAGTTCTAAAAGTGAGATATTTTACCTTTCTTGTTTATGAGACTGGATTATAAAGTGATCGTCCATCTGAACAACAAGGGGGAATCACCCGGCACAAGTTCTAAACCATATCTGGGCATACACAGATACATTCTTACACACTCACCAGTGTCATTTAAACCTGATCTCCATGGTTTTGGATTGTGGGAGGAAACCGGAGACCCCAGAGGGAACCCACACAGACACGGGGAGAACATGGAATCTCCTCCCAGATTGGAACTTGAACCCAAGACTTCAGCACTGAGAGGTGAATGTGCTAACCACCAAACCACCAAGTACTACATTTGCTTGATTCCAGCATTGTTTTACATTCAGAAACAAACACATTTACATTCGTTCTTGAATTTATTGAGAGTTGCTGTGATGAATCATGATCTCAGTAACAGACAGAACAGAATACAGCAGAAAAGAATGTAGCTACCATGCATTAAAAAGAAAGCTGTCAATCAGGGGTTTGGCTTAATGACTCAATGAGTGGTTCTTAATTTGACAGAATTGTTCAGAAAACCAAAAGAAAGTCTTTGCTCCAAAGTAACTTCACACTTTAGAGCATAAGATTCAGTTTGGTTAGATACGGGAAGTTAAATAGTCTTGTTCTTGCTGAATGTTTATGATGGGAAGAGCAGGAAGCCGGTGAAGATGCTGTCAGCGTCTTTACTGATTATTTGACTTGTTCTAGACGTATAGATAGACACTTTCTCTCCAGTCTTCAGGTCCACCACCACAGATCCTGAGGTGACCAGCACTCCTGAAGACGTATCACAGAGACTCACCAACACCTGGATGCCCTTCTTAATGCTCAGGCAGCCATTCTGTGATGCAGTGATGTGGTACACAAAGAAGTATATGCCGGATAGTTTTGCTGTGAATTCACCATCAGACAGCACATCACCTGGATTCTCAGGAGAAATCGAAGTGCCAAAGTCAATGAGTTTGTTTGAGGTAAAAGTCAACTTGCTAGAAGTCTTTTTGTAAGAGAAAAATGAACGCTTGTCTTCTGGGACGTCCACCAAAGCTCCTTTTGGTCCCTTCTTGCCCTTTGGTCCTGGATCTCCATGCATCCCCTCATCCCCCTTCAGGCCTATTCTTCCTGGATATCCAAGGATGCCCTGATCGCCTTTTGGGCCCTGTGCCAGCTGAGTGTCTTCACCTGCACACATTACCAAATACAAAGAGATGTATCTTTGTATCTACACTCATTGTCAATTTTAGGTTTCCATACAGGTGCACTTTGTAGTTCTACAATTACAGACTGTAGTCCATCTGTTTCTCTGTATACTTTGTTATCCTCCTTTCACCTGTTCTTCAGTGCTCAGGACCCTCACAGGGCAGATATTATTCAGGTGGATCATTCTCAGCACTGCAGTGACACTGATGTGGTGGTGGTGTGTTAGTGTGTGTTGCGCTGATGTGAGTAGATGGGACACAGCAGAGCTCTAGGCAGCGTACAGTGACCTGATGAATGGCACAAATTGTGAGGCAACAGATGGGCTACTGTTTCTACAAGGTGGACCAATATGGTAGGTGTGTCTAATAGAGGACAGTGAGTGTTTAAAATCTCCGGCAGCTCTGCTGTGTCTGGTCCACTCAACACACACTAACACACCACCACCACGTCAGTGTCACTGCACTGCTGAGGATGATCCTGACCATTGAAGAACCAAGTGAACAAAGTATACAGAGAAACAAAGCTAAAATGGACAATAAGTGTAGGTACAAGGTGGTGGTCTTGTATAATATTCTGATTATGACTAAGTAGTACCATGATACCCTTCACTCAGATATTCCATTGTACAGAGCCATTGTATTACCATTGTGGTAGTGTCAAAAAACATATTTCTATCATTATGGTCTCATGAAAGTTTTACAGAGGGATGAATCTGATGAACAAGTGGATTTAAAGCTGATTTTTACATTAATGTTCAAAACTCAGTGTTCTAACACAGCAGATACCATCAGTGTGACTGTCAAAACAAGACATTACCAGGATCTCCTTTTTCCCCTTTTATTCCATCCTTTCCATTGGTACCATGAGCTCCAGGGATTCCTGGCACTCCGGGAAATCCTCTGTAGTCAGCACATGTGTCTGAGAAGGACGGAGTCACTGTCCACAGTAAAAGGCACAGAGGAAGAAGAGTGTGTAGCAGTAAAGAGACCTGCAAAAATATACAATAAAATAAAGCAATAAAAAAATTTCAAAAGCATGTCATTGCTGCAGCCCAATGGACAGTAGGTCAATGAACAATGTAGTTCTAACCAGTCAGATATAAAGAGTCAGATCAGATATCTCACCATTTTCCAACAAATGTTTGCACCCTGTTTGAAAAGTCAAAACTCGTAACTGAAGCAAAACAGCAGCTTTTCTCTCCACGAGATGTTCCAGCTTTCATTTCTCTCTTTCAGATGGAGAACATCAGTGTTGCAAAAAAAAGAGAAGGAAGTTAAAGATGTCTACTCATCATTTATTTGCCTTGAATGCCTGCAAAATTGGGAAATAGCTTGATTTGATTCTATATATTTATATCTTTTGTTTTCCTTAAGTTTGCAAGATATGAGAAATAAAAAAGGAACGTCTTGTTCTGGGAACGTAGTACACAAGTGAAGACATGTTAAAGTTTGAATATCTCTCATTATAAGCTTGTTTGTTATATTTTATGATTTTCCACCAATGTTTTACTGTTTTTAAAATGTATTTTAAACATTTAAAGTAAAAAAAAAAAACTCAAAAATTTAAAATCAGCTAAACGATCTGCCAATAAAGTGATGTTATCTTAAATAAAATAAGTAAAACAGGTGTAGTTACAAGTTGAATAACAATGTAATAAATTTGCTGATTTGTCAGTAGGAGCAGTATTAGGGATTTAGACTAGATTTCAGACTGAGCTGTGTTAATAGTTAGCTGTAAAACTCATTCGCCTTTTTTCCACACATGTGATCTGTTTATCTAAAGTGTTATTTAGTTTGTTATTTAACTGCATGTTTTAATGTCCTTAACAAGTCATATTGATTAATTATTTGATTTGGGGTATCCAAATACAAAGGCCGAACTACAAACAAAAGTTGGTAACCAAACAAGGCATAAAATGAAACAGAGATAACAAAGATAAGAATAACCAAAGTACTAGAATATGTAAACAAAAGGAAAAAGGTAAAACAACCCAAGACTAAAGTTAAACAAAGATAACACTGAATAAACAATAAACCAAACTAATGTATAGCTAAGGATAATGAATAAGCAACAGAACTTGATAAACAATGGAACAGGAGAACCTATGAAACAGGAAATTCAACTAATAAAGCTAATTTATGAAACAAGACAATCAACAGACTGAGATATTCTACATAAATGGCTACAGATAAACTACAGAGAACTATGGACTCAACTATGGAAAACTGTGAAAGGACTATGGTACAAGAAAGTTCTAGAAAAAGGTCAAGTTCAAGGATTGTAGGTAGGTCAGAACACAAGAAGTCAAAAAGGAGAATCACCCTCAATAAGATCAAAGGTTGAATTAACACTTTTGCAGTTGGCAAAGTGTGAGAGACGACTTCGTAGGAGAGATAATTAAAGTCAACAGGTTTCAGCTGGGAAGGGAATAACATAATTTTGGGGGGACCTAAGAAGATTCTGAGTAAAGGAGTTTTTTGGTGTGGGGGTAACTACAAAGGATAGAATGGAATGAGCAAAGGTGGAAAGGGCTGATGGGAAAATAAGTTCTGAAGGAAAGTGTGGGGTACAAATACAGGCTGGAGAAACAGGGAGTGTGACAAATTAACACACTATTAAAATTGCCATAATTTTACAGTGAACTCCTACAGTAGTTTACTGTATTCTGTTTTCACTGTAGTTACTGAGTTTACTGTATTTACTGTAGATTGTAAACCATGCTGCATTCTTACGTTTCTCTTTTGAGTTTAACATGTAAGATATTATTTATCTGTTATTTGCAGAGCATTCTGAGATTTAGGCTGTTTTCCCAGCATTCCTTGCATAAACACATATGTGATTAATATTTATATTTTATTTTGTGTTATGATGTGTTTGAAAACATTTTGTTTTGTTATTTTAATTTTTTAATTGTAATATTTTAATTTAAACTTTTTTGTACTTTTTTGTTTTGTGTGTCAGTTATTCTGACTCAGTTATTGCTGCTTTATTTTATGCTGCTTACATGTGTGATTTCCAGTAATATGTAAACATTATCTACAGTTCACATCTGTAATATAAAACATGGAAGTACAGTAAAGTTCTGTAAATGAAAATGGAATGATGATGAAATTAGTCAGTAAGCTCTGTAAATGAAGAACATACAGTAATTACTTGTTTATTTTGGTTACAGTAATGTCCTTTAATTGTAATTACAGTATCTGTACTGTTAAAAAAACAGAATAAAAGTGCTGCCAGTTAATTGCTGTAAATCTTTCACTACAAATGAGTATTGAAGTACTTGAGTCTGGTGTAAGTTTAATACTCTGAGCAACGTTGACATGAGGCAGACTGTGATCTCCAGATATCTGAGTCAGAATATCTTTAAAATGTCGAGTATTGTGGGGTTCTCATGGTCAGCAGTGTTGGGTGTTGGGCATCCAAGTTTGGAGGTGTGAGGGTAAAGTAGTGCTATTCTATCTGGACTTGTGCAGAAGGTCTGTTATAGGTAGTTTAATGCTGGTTACAAGAGGAATGTGTGAGAACATGTAGTTCTTGGACCTCTGTGGTCTGATAGTTTTAATATTCTGTGGTGTTAATGTTTTGGCTCTTTGCTGTATGTTCCATTTATCTAATTGATATTTCATTAGAAATAAGGTGGTTATAGTAAAAGCAACATGAAAATTTTGTGTTTATGTTGATAACATGCAAATTGCATCATATAATTTGCATTTTATAATATACAATAGATGTATCTATTTTTAAAATAGGTTTAGAATGACATCCATCCCACATACAGTGCTACTTTAAAAAAATATGAAAAAAGTTATGTTTATAATTATAAGGTAAATTTTATATTTTATGTAAATTACGTGACATTTCAAACTTGTTTATTGATCTGTGTGGCTCTGAATCCAGAATTTCACATTTGAAATTATTGGAATATTTCATTTCAAATTGGAGTTACTATTCAAACATTATCAACATTAAACCAAAAAAATGTCACTAGTATAAAATTTTTATAGTTGTACAACTGTTTGCAAAACATAAATTTACAAATTGATTGAATGGTTGATTGACTGATTGATTGATTGATTGATTTGGTTAGTTATTATAGTGATGTTATACACTTTTAGTAGAATGATTAAACCAAATATATGAGATACAATAATAAGCACCAGAAGAGCAGAAAAGTGCATTTATCATCATTTTTATTAGTGACATGGAAATCAGCATTGCAGTGTGTATTCTGAATTGTACATAAGATTCACATATTGTTCTGCCTTTGTTTTCATTGAATTATTTGAAACAGTATAAAAAAACTCAGTGAGCATAAAGCAGAAATCCAGAGAAGACACTGTTGCCTTTATCTGCACCTGCATACATGCCATTCTGACCGCTAGGCTCCAACCAGACCTTTTCACTTTGTTTCAGGTAAATAGCGAGTCCACCAGAACTTACTTGATGGTAATCACCTTCTTTAAAAATGTGATCACAAAAGGTTGCCTTTTTCACCCCATTAACCATTAGTGAGACACACAGGGATTTCCCCAGAGAGGTTGCATGGTACACAAAATAATAAGTGCCTGCAAAGTGGCACATAAATTTACCCTCTTCAACATTAAAGTGCTCGTTAATGTTGGTGATGTTCTGTTTGAAAATGATCGGTTTGTTAAAGTCTGGGTTGCCTATGGTATCACGAGAGACACAGAAAGCAGACTGAGGCTTGGAGTTGCTGACTTCTCCTGGATCTCCAGGTGGTCCTGGTGGCCCAGGTGGGCCAGAATCACCAGGGTGTCCCCGCTTTCCAGAGTGGCCTCTGAACCCAGGCTCCCCCTTCTCCCCTTTAACTGCTTTCTGGTCCTCTTCAATAGTACGTCCTGTTGAGAAAGATTTTGAGAAGTCTTCAACATACATACAAAGTTTTAATTGCACCACTTTTGTTTCATTGTCAAAAAGGACTTTTTCAGGGTTCTTTAAAACTTGTTCTGGCACAATTTTGTGATTTCCCTACTCAAAACTACTAGACCTTGAACTTAGAGATGAATTGAATGGAGCAGGGAAATCACCAAACCGTGCTATTCTATAGATCTGCTTCCATAAGGAACCTTCAAGTACTTTCAGTTGAGGATTAGAACAACCAAACATCAAAGATAGTGGCACTGCTTACCAGCTTTTCCTTTCTCCCCCTTCAGACCATCTCTACCATCACGTCCTGGGAATCCAGGAACACCTGGCAGGCCAGGTATCCCTGCAGGACATGTTTCCGGAACAGCTATTGGACACAGACACACTGCCAACAGAGCTCCAACGATGAACCTGCACTTCACCATGGCAAGCTGTTGATCCACTGAGCTATAATGCGTAACATTCAGTCAGCAACTAAACTCTGAAGAGAAGGAGAACTTAGAGCTGAACAAACGTGACAGCTTTTGGCCAATCAAATGAAAACTGTGGCATGTTCCTCTTTTATTAGTATGCTGCAACAGACCATTGACCTGCCACAGACCCAATGTTTATATGTTTTAATATCGATCATTATTAAATAGAAAGCATGTCAAAATATATATGATATAGGTGTCCATAGGATAGCATTGTTGACAGAATAGGACATTCTGGAGTAGCCCAATGAGAGCTGATTAAGGTCATCACACTCAATACTAATCATCCAATCAGCACCTTCCATCCAATGTATTTGGGATGCGTTGGAGTGGTGTTTGTGATATTGATACATCATCAGTTTAACACCAGCATAATTTAACATGTAAAAAAATCACAGAGAGGCCAGCCTTTTACTGTTATATTACAGTGTATCAACTCTTATACATGAATACTATTGGTCCAGTGGTCATTGGTCACATAATATAAAGTCTAGCTGGCACAGATGGCACAGTCATTCACAGTATCCCTATACAGTGCAGCTACATTCTCTCTCTCTCTCTCTCTCTCTCTCTCTCTCTATACTCTAGTACACTTGCATACAACACAAACCTTTACAGAATATATTAGTGAACTTAGTAGTAAAACGATCTTTACTCCATTTGCTTTTGCTTTTTTCTTTATGATCAACACTTTATCACTTTAATCATCCCTTCTGCAGTAATATATCTGAACATTTATTGTTTCGTTAGGAGAAATAGCATGAGATAAATGAAAGAGCTGAGATACCAGATAAAGATGAAAATTCCTGCCTTTCATAAAGTTATTTTCTTGGCACAGTGTGAGATCTGTACTAAAACCCAACAGGAGACAAATGAAAGACTCAAATTTCCCAAGACCTTTTATTGAAAACATGCTATTAGACAAACTTTCCATTTGAGTTCAGCACATTATGAATGAAGGATGACAAGCTGTATAAGTATTGATTGGATCTGAGTAAATTATGTAGTTTACATGCTTTGTAATACAAGACAAGCCTTAAGATGGGCACAGAAACTGCAGTCTATGAATGTGTCTTCCTTATTATTATTAAGTTGCAAAGATTAAAAACCCATTGAACACAGTAGACACTTCAGTTTTGGTTGTCATTCTGTTGAATTCTTTTGCGCTCACTTTGGGGTTCAGGTTCTTGACCGGTTCTAGCCATACCTTGTTGTCTTTGGAGAGCTTAAGCACGGCTCCACCTGACACAACCTGAGATGCTTTGCGCTCATTAAAATCACAAAACGTCAAGCTCGCATCAGGACTGAGATCATTTTTCAGTTTTAAACACAGGTTCTCCTCAGATACAGAATGGAACACAAAGTAATAAACTCCGGGAACTTTACATTGGAAATACCCGGTTCTGAGAGTGAAGTCATTATTGACGTTAGTGATTTCTTTATCAAAAGTCACTGGACTGTTGTGGCTTGGGTACGCTTTGTTGGTTCGCAGCACAGAGAAGGCAGCTTTTTTTGCATCACCCTCTCCAAAATTGCCTGCACCGGTTGTGCTAGGCCCCGGGGGACCAGCAGGACCTGGTGGTCCGAGGACCCCCTGATAGCCCTTGGGCCCAATCTCTCCTATAGGACCCTGTTCACCTTCATCTCCTTTAAGAGCAGCCAGGGCTTCCTTACTCAACTGCACGTGCAAACCTGAAAGCACAAGTCTCAGCTGTAAATACATCTGATTATGGAGGAGGTTTGATCACCTTATTGTAAGTTACACTCTCAGAAGCTACTGGACCACCTACCGTCAGCCTCAGAGGTACAGTTATTAGTTTAGGGAACACTGTATCAAACTGTAGAAATGAACTGATCAGATGTACTGACTCCAGTCACCCCAGACTGACTCCAGAATTTTATGTATGTAAGGTATGTAATCATGAAGCTTAAAACTTCTGAGCAAATGGTGGTGTTATAGTCCATCCATCCATCCATCCATCCATCCATCCATCTATATATTGTTCAAGAATATCTGGTTACAGACTGTAACACTGTAGACTATAAATTTACACTGAAGTGGTTTACAGGGCATCCAGTGATGGATTGGTACCCTGTCCTGGGCTTAGTTGA
Organism: Crenuchus spilurus; assembly: GCA_036984385.1. Lineage (NCBI taxonomy): Eukaryota > Metazoa > Chordata > Actinopteri > Characiformes > Crenuchidae > Crenuchus > Crenuchus spilurus. Next base: position 25,239 of record BRDA01086130.1, read on the forward strand.
ATGTTGTGATGCCCTGCCCTGCACCCAGTGAGAGGGTAGGGGACTAACCACAACCCTGATAAGGATTATGTGGGTGTGATAATGGATGGATGGTTTACAGGCATAAAAACAAACTTTTATTTTCTTGATTTGTTCATATTTGAAAAAAGCCCCAGAAATGTCATTTTAGTAAAAAGTTCAACTTTACTGAATACCATTAAAATCCATGGCAGCTAAATCACTGCCTCCACATCAATGTCTGGAAATGCACTGATGGACTTTTAAATATGAGCCAACATAACCAGTCAGCATACCTGCTTCTCCTTTTTCTCCTTTCTCTCCTGGCCAGCCATCTCTCCCGGGAATTCCAGCCACTCCTGCTTTTCCATCCTGCAACCGGCAGCTTGGCTGGCAAAGACTGAAGGACAAGAGTCCAGCCAGCAAGATGGCTGCAAGCAGACAGCTATGCAGCTTCATTGTGAGTAATCTAAACAAAGTCCAAGACAGTAAATGACCATTATAGTGTCATCACCCCTTTAACACAGTTCAAAACAGTCAGTCATCATCCTTAATAACACAGCAGGGAATGTTATCTGTTCTCTGACACTCAGTAAAAGCTTCAGACTCACCTCTTGGTGTGGATTTAATGACACTTTCTGCCTCTCAAGAAAGAAAGTAATGGTGCAAGAAGTCCAAATCTTTCAATTCCTCATCAAAACAGGAACAAGTCTTATTAAAAAAAGATGAAAGTGCATGTACATGCAGAAAAACTTCCCTTTCACCAACATTTAGCCAAATTCAGCAAAACTGATATGATTTCTTGGTGAATATAAAAAATAACACTTGATTTTTTTTAAGTCAAACATGTCTTGGCTGATTCATTACACAGGTCAGTGAAAACAGTGAATAATAGAGCAATCTTTAAAAAATATATTTATCATGAAAAGTGATCATTGGTCAGCTTAACTAAAAACACAGCACTTTTCCATGTTTATTGGCTTAGTTTATTTCTATTGAGAAATAAACTTTCAGGTACACAGTGCCAGTTAAACATTTGGACACACCTTCTAATTCCATGTTTACATTTCTTTCCAACACTGTAAATTAATACTGATGTCATACAGACTATGAAGGAACACATAAGGAATCATGTAGTAAACTTAAAAGTGTTAAACAAACTGAAATATGTTTTAGATTTTAGATTCTTCAAAGTAGACACACAACTGATGTCTCAAACACATTAAAAGGCAAGAAATGCAAGTCTTGAGCTCTTGACAAGACACAGTTGTTAACTGAAAGCCATTCCAGGTGACTACCTCATAAAGCTGACTGAGAAAATGCCAAGAAAGCTGCATCTAAACAAGAGGTGCCTACTGTGAAGACTGTAAAATAGAAAATATTTTTTTGTTAAATAAATAATTCCATATGTATTTCTTCATAGTTTGGATGACTTTAGTATTAATCTACAATACAGACCATTTTTACATAATGACAAACCACTGAATGGCCAGTAGGTGTGTCAAAACTTTTGACTGGTATTGTAAATGTAGTCTATTATTTCTATCCTGAATGCACCTCCACTTAATATTTTAGAATTTTCCATCTAAATCTTTTATGTAATAAACAAAAGCAAAAAGAAAAACACTTCAAACAAGCAGAAAATGTGGTGTAATATAATTTGTAAAATGTATAATTTTTTGATTTTTGAATGAGGAACCATTTTTTGACTGCACAGCACTGAAGGTACATTATGTAGACCTTACTCAGATTTGTGCCATAGGACTGCACATTTCAGCAGGACAAACCCTGAGTGCTCAGTTCTGTTAGTTTGGGATACTTAGTTCAAGTATCAGCAAATGATTTACAACCAAAAATCAACAAGTTTTTCCAACATTTTTCAACATTCTTCAAGCTAATTCCAAAAAGATATGGCACATGGTAAATTTAAAGAAACATCATCTTTAATCAGCAATTCAAAACAGGCAGAAATGAACAACAGAAGTACAATGAAGAGTGTTTCAGTTTTCATATGACTTCAACAATTTAAGTGTGTCATATAAAATAAAAAAGTTATGCATCTCTAAATGTGAAGAACACTGTAGATACCTGTCAGTGGGTCCAGGCTGTTTAAGATGTTTTGTTTTTTGTTAAGAGGTTCTCTTCCACATAAACCTGTTACTAAATTAAAAGTATAAGAAATAGCAAAGATAAGTGGGTTTTGCCACATAGCATTACAAACAATAAAGAAAAGTTTAAAAGGAGTTTAAGATTAGGCTATTTCACACTACAGTAATGATATGTAGGACTGGCAGAACATAATAATAATCATAGCAAAAAGTGATGGACTGAATTGTTAGATGGATATATAAATGGATGGAAGGATGGATGGATAAATAGATGGAAAGAAAAATATAAGTGGATGGATGAATGAATGGATATATGAAAGGATGGATAGATTTATATATTAATGGATGGATTAATGGATATATGAATGGATGAACAGATTGGTGGATGGATGGATGGATAGATGAATGGACGGATGATAAATAAATGGATGGATGGATGGATGGATGGATGGATAATACTTTACTGATCCCAAAGGAAATTGGAGTTCCTGAAGAAAATTGCTTCAATGTATTCATCAGAAAGAGAGAACAAGATAACAGCACAAGATAAGCTTAATTGCATCACAAATTGAGTAACGAGGTCAGAAGGAAACATAAGCAACTCAAATGCTACTTATTTTTTAAAAACATGGAGACAAGACTCTGAGATTTCTTATCTTGTTTATGACATTCTTGGACATCCATTAAGCGTACAGGTTCTGTTCGGTTCTCCATCTCGTAATACGAGCAGGTCTTAAGATGTTCAGACATTGAAGGAAAATCGTCAAATCGCCAGTTGTCCACAGATGAGAACAAGTTGCTGAACTGCCACACCTAATGGGATTTAGAGCAGAATAAGTATAATGTTTGGTTAAAATGATACATAACTGGTAAGACTTTCTTTAATGAAATTCATGGCTCACAGCAAAATCTGACCTTTTGTTTGGCTCTCCAGCACCATCCACCATGAGAATAGACCTTCTTCTCCCACTTAAGTGAGACCATGCCTCTTTCTTGCAGAAGTGCGCCACAGACTTCTCTCATAAGCCGGGATACCAGAGCCAGCTGAGATAGAGTGAAACTGTCCAGAAACCTAGCAATGTGGACTAGAACTTCAAAGGGAAGCTTGCTCAATGCATCCATGTTTCGTACTCGCTTCCTCTCCGAAGCCACAGTCTTCACACCTTCATAGAGGATGCCAGACACCTCAGGTCTAAGTGTGAACGTACTGTGGTTTTGATCATAAGACACTGTGGCTCTATGTGTGGAAGGTTGGAATCGTCTTTGGAAGAAGGTGCAGCCCAGATAAGCCAGAGGACATCTCTGCTCAAACCAGCCATTTATATTGGTTTGAATATCTGAGTGGACGTTCTGGAAGTGAGAAGAAAACTCATCCCGTCTGAACGAGTGGCAACAGAGGTACGTAAATGCAGAACTTGATTTGTTGTGTCTGTTAGTGACGCTCTCGGTTTGTATCTGGACATGAAGCTGCAAATCTCTACCTGCTGTGATGTCTGTCAGAGAGGAATCTGCTTTGAAAGGAGCAGAGTAAAAGTCATAAGTCTGGGTACCCTCGTTCATTAGAAGGGCGTCTGAAGACCCGGCCTCTGCGATCAAGTGTCCCCTCCGTTCCTTTTCCAAAGAGCACAAAAGGGTCGCTTGCACCTCATCCCATTTTGGCATGTTATCCATATCAATGTCCATGTCTGATGTGTCAACAGATTTGCTAACCCGTTTATATCGACCGGGATTACGGATGTGACCTGGTCTTGCCTTGAAGCTGGTGGGTATCTTGAACGTCCGCACTGTTTTAATCTTCATGGGCTCCAGAATCTCGAATATAAACTTCTTTGTTGGACGTGTATCACAAGCAAACAACGACTTTGCTATCAGAAACTTGCGCTCGTCCATTTCAAATGGATTAAAGTTCGGGATGTCTGCAAGTGCATTTGATTCCCTGCCTTGTTTGAGTAGTGGTTCCTCTGGTAAGATCTCGAGTTTGCTCGGATTTACTTGGGGCTTGCAGTCTTTGCCAGTGGTGGAAGCGTTCGTGCCTAGTACTTTAACAGTGTGCTTGCAACCACTCAGCTCCATACTAAACATTTTCTCCCACTCACCAAACCTTCCCAGACCTGAGACATTAGTGTCCCTCGCTAGTGCTTCTCTCTCTTCTTGGGTTAAAGGCCTTTCTTGGTTTGGATCAAACATGGCATCTTCAGTTGTTGAGGCAGCCTCTACGCCATTCAGCAGTCCTCCGACTGCTCCCTCTAGATCCTGAACCACAGGTTCCTCCTCTACCTTCTCAATAAGCTCAGGGAAAATCGCCTTCATTTTCAGGGATTGAAACAAATGCCTCTGGTCCCTCAGAGCCATGGATAAGTCCAGTGGCTCCTGGGTGTACTTCTCTCTTAAAATATTCTGGTAAAAATCCGGAGGGTCAGCTTCTTCTATTGGCCAGCGGTTCCACTCCATTGAGCAGGAGACCACACTAGCAGGACACACCTCCAGGTGTTTGGCCAGCTTCGAGCGGCACATGTTGAAGGGGCAGCCATAGTGGGCATTGAGACAGGGCACCTTCTCGTTAGGACACAGCAGAGCATGTTCTTCTTCTTTGCACATGTGAAAGGTGGCTCCACAGAGCAAACGGCAGTTGATGATCACACAGGACACAGAGATCTCGATGGGAGCTCTACAGCGTTTACTGTAGCAGCTCTCACAGTGCCTGTGTATCTTGGATGCAGGAGTCTTTTGCCTTACCTATAGTAGAGATAAAAAATAAAGATGTAGAAACAAGCAGAACTGTGCTAGATAGATATTTGTTGAGAACTTGGGCTTACCATGTCTACGAATCAATATAACAGCACTGGGCTTGAATTTTGATCATCGGAAAAGGACTCTACATGATGACCTCCAGTAACATCTGCATAAAACCATGCATGGGAATTAGAAATGCAATATTTTGTTTATCTCTCCCCCCTGTGGCTGAATATGAAACGTCTTTGAGGTTTTACTGTGTCACAAACTAAGACCTACTTGAAATGAGACCTTTCTAAGGTAGATAAGTCTTACAACACATGCGTACAATGCACAACAGACAAAGTAATATCAACAATGCACTCAAAATACAGGCTGTCTTACCCCTAAGCTTTGCAGTCAGCTCCTTGCTGGTGTCCAGCTTAGTCACTTCAAGATTACTAATGTCAGCAGTGTGTCTGAATGTTAAAAATAGACAGAGATTCGGGTGGTGGACGAGTAGTGTGACCTCTATCACAGAGAATCCAGTTACAGGTCAGTAAGGATCTGTGGCTCAGAATGGCAGCGTGACGTTTGCCGTCAATGTTGTCAAACACAGCTGTGTGAAACCTGTTTGAAGTGTTTCTCTCTTATTTGACTTTTCAACGACACTTTGCATAGTGAGACAAATGCACAAAGCCATAGAAGATCAGTAATGCATTTTATTGAGACTTGCCCATAATTACACATGCTTTTATTTCTGAAGGCAGTTTAATGAGTGAACCCAAACTTATATACAGTATATATGCACACACACTATTAAGGCTTTTCACATTTATCTTTCTCCTTTTATATATTTTATGGTACATTACATTTTGAATATGCTACACAGACAAAAGTGCTTGCTCTTTCACTGTTTCTTCTGATATCAAGGGTAAAGGGTTTATCCTACTTTGGTTGGACTGTTTCTACTCTCCAGGGAAAGCTTTCTGCTAGATTCTGGAGCGCTGCTCTGAGGTTTTGATTGCATTCAGCTCAGTATCCCAAAAGTACTTGATGGAGCAGAGAATACAGCTCCACAGCTCACGTCTGTGCCCTCTAGCCTATACCTGACATTAGACATGATGCCAGCCAGTTCATGTTTAGTCCTATTCTATTGGCAGTAGTTCTCTACAGAGATTAGACAAGCTGTACATCTGTGTCAACTTAATGTAGCTGAATGCATTCAATAGAAGGGGTGTCCACAAACCTTTGGACACATAGTGTAGCCATTAAGTAACTATGAAGCCAGAAGATGCTGAAGATAACTGACTGAAGTTTCCTGATTAGAAAGATGTGCAAGTGATTTTATGTTAATTTAACCCCTGAACTGCAGTCTTGCGTTTTATAACTATTAAAATTGTAATAATAACAGTATATATATATATATATATATATATATATATATATACACTGTAAAAAATTTCTGTTGACTCAACTTAGTCAAGTTTAAGTTATATCAACTTAACATGTCAAGTCTTTACAACTTAACTGAGTCAAAGCAAAAAGATAACTTGACTAAGTTAAGTTGAGTCAACAGAATTTTTTTACAGTGTATATATACAGGGGTTGGATAATGAAACTGATACAGCTGTCATGTTAGTGTGGGAGGTTTCATGGCTAAATTGGACCAGTCTGGTGACCAATCTTCATTAATATCACATTGCACCAGTAAGAGCAGAGTGTGAAGGTTCAGTTAGCAGGTAAGAGCAGAGTTATATAGTATATTACAATGCACACAACATTATGGTGACATACCAGAGTTCAAAAGAGGACAAATTGTTGGTGCACGTC
>BRDA01086131.1:5154-18117 GCA_036984385.1 Crenuchus spilurus
GGTGGAGAGAAGTGAGACGAATCTCGTGACGACCTCTATCCAACCATTTTGAACTCGGAGTCTCTTGTTCTGGCTGTAGACCACCGTTTCACCACACACTCATTCAAATGCCAGGGTCACTAAACACTGACAAAATATTTCTTCTAATCATATTAAAAAAACAACATTGTATTAATTGAGGCTTTCAATAATGACAACAACCAAGTATTTATTGCATGACTTTAATAATTAAAGATGGTTATCAGCAGATCAGAACAGATATTGAGTGACCAGTAAATCTCACAGGTTCATTTGCTTCGTGGTAAAGTGCAGGCTGTAATCATTTATTTCAGCCACCAGATGTCGGTCTTGTTCTCTGAGGCTCAAGTTTTACCAACCTATCTCCAGCAGTGCTCTAAGCAGAGTGAAGAGAGGTGGCCTGACGCAATGGATGACGTCTTAGCCACGCCCCCACAACATAAGGTGATGAAATGTAATGATAGAAATGTATTAATTTTTTTTTACTCAAGCTATATTTCCATGTAAGGAAACAAAAATAAATATGATTTTGCGTGAAAGGTAAATAAAATAAAATAACACCTGTTACACAGACAAAAAGAAGAAAGAAAGTAAAAAGATAAATAATGGAAAATAAAATTTACAACAATCATCCAGGGATTAAAAAAATAAACTGACACATTATACAAAAATATAAAAAAATATTTTCAAAATTGTAATGTTTTCTTATTTTCAGAAGCAATAATTGTTTTCATGTATTGTTTGGCTTCATTAATAGTAAATATAAGCAGCTTTTAAACTTGAGTATTTATAAATAATTAGCCAACACTAATTCTCTATTTTTCTCTGTACAATAAATGAACAAATGTAACTCCAGTAAGAATGATATAAGAACGTGGGTTCCAAAATAAATGAAACCGGGGTTATTTTCACTCATGTTTTCTAGCCACGTGGTTTTTATTTTACAACCATGGGCAGACACATCATCAACGTCATCAACATGCGCCGAAACACTGAGTGAACTGAGAGATGAGTGCTTTTAGAACTTTGTGAGAGGTTTTGTCTTGTCTTTGTGGTTCAGGTTTTATTTAAAACATTGTCGTTATCGCTGCAATCACTTCAGCGCTAATATCTTTCTGACTGTCGTGCTTCTCAGAGCCGTAAGAGTATTTCTTCTTTTACTAAATCTGCCTCCGTCGCGTTTCTGATACAGTCACATGTTTACTATCAGCACTGTATTCAGTAGAGTGATTTTGCTTATCTGTGAAACTACACTCTGTGTCCCGATGTTTGTGGATACTGCTAATGAATACATTAAGCTATTTTAAGGTGACACATATGTAGAAACACACATTATCTAGTCCACGTAGAGAAGTACTGACAATAGAATAATACTCTCTGGAGCAGATAAACATGAACCGTTTAGCACCACGTCTAATGCCAGGCGTGGATCCTCACAGCAGTACCCCAGAATCTAGTAGAAAGCTTTCTCCTGGCAGTAGATACAGTACTTCCAACAAAAGCAGGATAAACTATGTTAATACATTTATTTTTTAAGAAATTAATAAGCAAATGTCCCAATGTTTTTGTCCATATAGTGTATCACTTGACTTCAACCTCAGGATGGATGTAAGCAGTCAGCTGACCGAGATGATCATTAGTGTTGAAGATCAGCAACAGATGATTGTGAATGAAAACTCTGTACCTGACATGATGGAACTGCTCAATATTGGTGTGGATCTGGATTCTAGCGCATCAGGAAAGAGGGTGGAAACGTTATGCTCTGTAAGCTGAATATACTAGTGTTATTATTTTGTCATTAGGTTAAATTAAACGTTATTGTCATTGTGCAGAATACAGTTACGGAGCCAATGAAATGTAGTTAGCATCTAACCAGAAGTGCATTGTATAGTATTATTTACATAAAGTGCAGTAATCATTGAGGTGGTACAGTGAACTGTAGAAATTTGAATGTCTATTGCAAATAAATAATATATACATTATTAAGAGTACATATATGTGAGATAGCAGATATGAAGTGTATGAACAGTGCAGAAGTACAAGGGTGTAGTATCCCAAGTATCAATGTTTACTTTAAAGAGCCCATATCTAGATCATTTTTTTGTATTTGAATTTTCTTGCATGGGTTTGTTTATTAATTTTGTGTGGTTTTATGTTCCAGAAACATGCTCCATTTTCATATGACCATTTCCAAGACCTTAAACTAATAGAGATTGTTTTTAGAGACTTTGATTGGTTACCCTCTATTATGCTTCATTCCAAACTCCACTAAAATTGAAACAATCTGAAAGTTACAGTATACATATGAGGGTAAACTGCTTTTTAAGTAGGTTAATGTTTATGAATGTATTTAGATTTTGTGCCATTACAATGTTAGATAATTCAAAATATTGCTTTATTAACAACTGTTTAGTACCCGTTTTTGTTAGCATCATTAGCCTCAAAGCTTGTCTTGTATGCTAAAGTATAATGAAATTTGTACTCCAAACATATCTTGGCGAGTAAGTGGTAAATCTGAATAATCAGATTATTTAAAGATACTAACATAACATAAAGTGGGTTTTTTTATGTTGTTTTTTGTAAAATGTGTTTTTATGGTCTTCTGTTTGGTTATGTGCAGAAAAATGTAATGAGAAAGCAGAGGAACTGGGAGAGAAGGCTAGAAGCAAAGAAAAGCAAAAGGAAAGAAGAAAAACAGAGGAGGAAGCAGAACCAGCAAGAAAAAGGTTACTTTCCTTTTAAGGATACTTTAGTGGTGCTATTTTGAGTATTGTAACAGCATATATTGTATTTCTAATAAGAGTTGAATATATGTATCTGTGTCTGTGCCTCTTGTAGATGTTGTGCCCCAGTTCAGTAAACGTATTATCAAGGCGATCACCAAAGAGCGTCTAGAGGAAGCCAAATCAACTGGACCAAGACTCTGCGTGGATCTGAGCATGGCTGACTGCATGTCAAACAAAGTAAGAATCTCTCTGTTAAACATGAATCAGTGCTCAAAACCAGAATAAAATCACATAGATCATGGCTCCCTTTCATGGTTCCTTTCAAACCAAGACAATTTCCTACTAATTTAATTGTAATTATTGTGTGACAGTGAAAATAGTGAAAACTGAGGTCTGTTTTATATTGTCTCATTTTAGAAACACACCTTTAGACAAATAGAAATAAATGTAAATTAATCTGAACACAGTGTTAGTCTATTAAGTGTAATTTATTTTTATGCTTCTAGGAGATCAGTCGTCTTGCAGGTCAAATAAGGCGACTTTATGGATCCAATAAGAAAGCCCTGCAGCCTTTTCACCTCTTCTTGACAGACGTGAAAAAGGACAGTGTGTTTTACAGAGAATGCATCAGAATGAATGCCGGTTTTCTGAATTACTTGGTTAGTACTGACAGTTTAAAGATTAAAGATTAAAGTATCCTAAAGCCATTTAAGGTCTGTGATTATAATTTCAATAAGTCATTCTAATTTTTATTTAACTCTTTTTTTTATATCAGAAATGGTCTCATGTTTGAGTTCAAATTTACTTCATAGTAGTGAAAATTCAATTACTGGAACTATAGAAAATGCAAAAAATAACATTTGACTACTTGTATGCCTTTGGAACAGATAGAAGTCACTGAAGAGAGTTGGATAGATCTCTTTCCCTCTGAAGACATCATTTTTTTAACTCCAGATGCAAGTGAAGGTTTGTGCGCTGCTACGTTTTGTACACATAGTTTTTTTGTTGATGCTAACTTACATTAAAAGTCTAATCATATTCTGATTATAGGTCACTGATAATTCCCTGATATTAACCATTTGCATATGTATCCTGTGCACTTTTCAGCTTTAGAACAAGTAGATGAAGACAAAGTCTACATTCTTGGAGGTCTTGTGGATGAGAGCATTCAGAAGGTTGGTTGGCTGTACAAAGCAGTAAAATATGACTGTATATGATAAACATGTTGCACATGTTACAATTTCTGAACATTTCAGTGATGGGAGATCATGGGATTTTTCTCTGGAATGTGATTATAAAATATTGTAGTGAAACTCAAACATAGTAAATATGAATAATGAATCTTTAACAGAAAGTCAGCTACACACGGGCAAAAGAGCTTGGTGTGCACATGGCAAGACTGCCCATTGATGAGTACATGGTGAAGAAACCCAACCCCAAGAACTTTCACTCTAAAATTCTAGCCATCAATCAAGGTGAACTTGTCTTTTTTCTCTGTTCTTATGCTACTAGTCCAAATCAGCAATTGTATGTATGTGTATTTGAATGTATTTAAATGAATATCTGACCGTTAGTTTTTGTTTTCATTTGTAGTATTTGATATCCTACTGACGTGTCGTGATACTGGAAGTTGGAGCACAGCCTTCAGTGTTGGTATTCCAGCGGGTAAAGGATATGTGGTTTCTTCTGATGCTGGGCCAGAGGTACCACGATGACCAGTGATGCCATAACCAATGCCCAGTGATGCCAATACCAGGACCAATTCATATCACATTAGACAGACTCTCTTTGGCTTTTAACTACTAATGCTTAACTGAAAAATACTGTGCACCAAAAACAAACCTTGATCTAGAATGTATAAGTCTTCAACAGGTTCCATGTGAACAAGTGATACTTGTAAAGGACACTAAACATAAATACATGAACAAATCAGATAACACAGACATTAAGAGTTTTGGATGTCTTTCTCGTTAGTATTTTTTACATATGAAGTGTTTTCTAAGAGACTTTTTGATTAACTTTTAAATAAACTTCATTATTGTTTGTGGCTATCTTTTTTGAATAGGCATGTAATTAGCCTTGATGGCTGATAATGTGTGACTGAATAAAGATATTTGGGGCTTTAAACTGCTGTTGCTCTAAATGTTTTGCATAGAAGTAAGGACCTTGGTCTAGTGAAGAATTCTATGTGGTTTGTCCAAATGTATTGATTTTTAACACACAATCTGTGGAGTCGTGGTTGGTTTGAACTTTTTAATTGCTGCCTAGAATAGATCAGCTGCAATTAAACCATGGAAAAAATTGTATACATTTGTATATAGTTGTCATATTTGACTACTAAAGAACCCTTGTAGAAACCCTTTTATATAAGTGTGTAGTTCAAGAAACGTCATTTGGGATGGTCTAAGGTCAGAAAAAAACGTGCTTCAAAAAAAAAAAAAACATGTTGCAACCTATATATGGAAAAAGTCTAAACATGTTAGAAACTCATACCTGTTGTTTAATATGTTTTCAGTTAAATTCACTGTATTTATCAAAATCACTCTAACTACTTGAGATATTGAGAAATTAGATTCAGCAGTTCAGCTAAAATAAACACATCATACCGTTATCTATTTGTTGCACTATTCTCTTGAAGAACATTTTTTCCATGTGTTAATTTCTTTGGGCTTCATCAGATATTGTAACTCAGAGAACGAAAACAATTATTTCTCATAAGATTGCCATGCATTACACTGCATATCATAAGCAGCCTCGTCAAGAATTGATACGTCTTCAAATGTAGTATATTTGTCTTACAAGTTATTGTATCTAAATCGTTTCTAAAATCAGACCGTGTTCAATGTGTTCAGGATCACGGATCTCGAAATATGCAGCTGTTTCTGGGGGATCGCTTTAACCGACGGACTTTACAATACTGATTTTATTACAAGTTTAAAAAAGGAAACCCTGTTTGTTTTTGCACATTATATAAATACAGACAACATCTGATTAGCAGAACTTTATAAAACTGTTAGCTTGGAAAATAAAATAAAAACGAGGAAGTACGGTGCCGGCCAATGACAACGAAGTAATTTACATATGCGCGCAAAGGCATATGGGAATGCTGTCATTATTTATATTAAAACATGTTTCACTTTTTATTTCATATACAATTTACACAACAAGCAGACGAGCTTCATATTTAACATTTTAAATACGACAAAAAATGATTGAAAACTAATTAGATGGTGTAGTATATACTTGCTTATTAAACAAATATGTGATTTTAACAATGGCATTGTACAATAGACTTTTATATTATGTGTGTTTCTTTATTTACTTAATATGTTTGTTATTTTACAGTAGTATGTTTTTACGTGCAATTTTAGTGTGTAGTCACGATGGCTACCGTCTTTGTGTTGGTCATACAGTTTTAAGACTAGAGCAAGCGAAATGCCCAGAACTTTAAGACTATACTTTCAGGGATCATTTCTATAGTTTCTAACTTGGAAGTGTGATTTGAAAGTGTTTTGTCTCCCTAACCACGATGACGAGTCGTGCTGTACTCTTCTGAGCGCGAATCGGATGTTGATTCATGATTATTTTCAAGAGTCTTCATCATTGATGACCGTTCTTTGCTCTTTATTGAGTAAGGAGGAAGAGTACACGTACAGAGTGGTTAGTTTACTTCAAAAGTTAAAAGCAGAGTAAACTCATAAATTTCTTTACATTATAACAGCAAGCTCTTCTGTCATCCTGAATGCGTGACAACCAATGAGAACAGAGTAATTTGCGTGTCGATGCAAAGGCTTTTGGGAATGCTTTTTTAATTATTATTAATCCTTATTTGTCTTTTTATGTATTGTAAAATGTAAACAACATCAGCTGAGTTTTATATTTAATATTTTAAGGACGAGATAAATATAATTTTTTTTATATATTTAATGCTTTAATCAAATATATTAATTTAACAATAAAATTATACATGATGTTATTTGATAATATGAGCATTTTTTTTTTACTCGCGTGGTTTCAATATTTAAGCGTTCATTTCATAGTTTATGTAATTTGATGTGTAATGATTTAGTCTACCGTCTTTGTGATGTACACTTGTTTTTAGGTAGTGAGCCGGTGAAAGAGTGAGAGAGTTAAGACTATACTTTCAGGGATCATTTCTATGGTTTCTAACTTGGAAGTGTGATTTGAAAGTGTTTTGTTTCCCTAACCACGATGACGAGTCGTGCTGTACTCTTCTGAGCGCGAATCGGGTGTTGATTCATGATTTATTTCAAGAATCTTCGTCATTGATGACCGTTCTTTACTCTTTATTGAGTGAGGAGGAAGAGTACACGTACAGAGTGGTTAGTGTACTTCAAAAGTTAAAAGCAAAATTAACTCAAATTTTATTACATTACAACAGCAAGCTCTTTTCTCATCCTGAATGTATGACAACCAATGAGAACAGAGTAATTTGCGTGTCGATGCAAAGGCTTCTGGGAATGCTTCTTTAATTATTATTATTAATCCTTATGAATCCTTTTTATTCATTGTAAAATGTAAACATCACCTGAGTTTTATATTTAATATTTTAAGGACGAGATAAATATATTTTTTATATATATTTAATGCTTTAATCAAATATATTAATTTAACAATAAAAATTTACATTATGTTATTTGATAATATGAGCATTTTTTTTTTTTTACTCGCGTGGTTTAAATATTTAAGCGTTCATTTCATAGTTTATGTAATTTGATGTGTAATTATTAAGTCTACCGTCTTTGTGATGTACATTTGTTTTTAAGTAGTGAGCCGGTGAAAGAGTGAGAGAGTTAAGACTATACTTTCAGGGATCATTTCTATAGTTTCTAACTTGGAAGTGTGATTTGAAAGTGTTTTGTCTCCCTAACCGCGATGACGAGTCGTGCTGTACTCTTCTGAGCGCGAATCGGGTGTTGATTCATGATTTATTTCAAGAGTCTTCATCATTGATGACCGTTCTTTACTCTTTATTGAGTGAGGAGGAAGAGTACACGTACAGAGTGGTTAGTGTACTTCAAAAGTTAAAAGCAAAATTAACTCAAATTTTATTACATTACAACAGCAAGCTCTTTTCTCATCCTGAATGTATGACAACCAATGAGAACAGAGTAATTTGCGTGTCGATGCAAAGGCTTCTGGGAATGCTTCTTTAATTATTATTATTAATCCTTATTTGTCTTTTTATTCATTGTAAAATGTAAACATCACCTGAGTTTTATATTTAATATTTTAAGGACGAGATAAATATATTTTTTATATATATTTAATGCTTTAATCAAATATATTAATTTAACAATAAAAATTTACATTATGTTATTTGATAATATGAGCATTTTTTTTTTTTTTACTCGCGTGGTTTAAATATTTAAGCGTTCATTTCATAGTTTATGTAATTTGATGTGTAATGATTAAGTCTACCGTCTTTGTGATGTACACTTGTTTTTAAGTAGTGAGCCGGTGAAAGAGTGAGAGAGTTAAGACTATACTTTCAGGGATCATTTCTATAGTTTCTAACTTGGAAGTGTGATTTGAAAGTGTTTTGTCTCCCTAACCGCGATGACGAGTCGTGCTGTACTCTTCTGAGCGCGAATCGGGTGTTGATTCATGATTTATTTCAAGAGTCTTCATCATTGATGACCGTTCTTTACTCTTTATTGAGTGAGGAGGAAGAGTACACGTACAGAGTGGTTAGTGTACTTCAACAGTTAAAAGCAGAGTTAACTCAAATTTCTTTACATTATAACAGCAAGCTCTTCTCTCATTCTGAAACCCAGTATTCACTTTGTAGGTATAGTTTTATGTTCAGATGTTACAGTTTTTCACAAGTTGCAAGAAGGGAAACTGCGTGTATTTAAAGTCTTTAAGCTTCTCTTTATCTATATAGGTCAGTTTCTCTAATGCCAAGTTGCTGGACATTTGTTTAATCCATTGGTTTATCTTTTTACATTACATTACATTGCATTTAGCGGACGCTTTTATCCAAAGTGACTTACAATAGTGAGAAAGTACAAATGCAAAAAATACTAAAGTTAAATAATTAACATTTGGACATCGAATGCTGAGTGCATATCAGTACTCATGGGGAGTATTTAGGATCACTAGAGCAGGTGCTCTTTGAAGAGCTCGGTTTTTAGGAGTTTCTTGAACCCAGTGAGGGACACCTCTGCTCTAGTGGTGGTAGGCAGCTTGTTCCACCATCTGGGAACTACTGAGGAGAACAGTCTGGATTGCTTTGTGTGAATGTTAGGCAAAGCAAGGCGACGTTCAGTGGAGGAGCGCAGCGACCAGGCAGGGACGTAAGCTTTTATGAGCGAGTGTAGATAAGGGGGAGCCTGCTCTGTCATCACCTTATAGGCGATCGTGCAGGCTTTGTGTTTGATCCGAGCAGCAATCGGAAGCCAGTGTAGCTCAATGAGCAGTGGGGTGACATGTGCCCGTTTTGGATGGTTAAAAACCAGACATGCTGCTGCATTCTGGACCATCTGTAGTGGTTTAATAGTGCAGGCTGGGAGGCCTGTTAGCACAGCGTTGCAGTAATCGAGGCGTGAGATAATCACAGCTTGTACCAAGAGTTGAGTGGCATGTTGTGTTAGGAACAGTCTGATTTGTCTGATATTATAGAGCGCAAAGCGGCAGGACCGTGCAACAGAGGACACATGATGTGTGAATGAAAGCTGGTCATCAAACATAACCCCGAGGTTCCTAACAACCTTTGACGGAGAGAGTGAGAGAGTCAATCGTCAAGGTGAGGTTGTGTTGAACCGACTGTTTTGCGGGGAAGACCAGTAGTTCAGTCTTTGAGAGGTTAAGTTTTAGGTGGTATCTTGGGTCTCTCAGTGTTCTTCCAGTTCAATGCGATCACATGCTTAGCCTGTAATAGGCAAAAACTGACAAGCTTCCTCTGTTTTTTAATCCCTCCCAAGCCATTAGGAAAAAATATGTGGCAAACAAAGTTTACAATCGATTGGCATATCACATTCAATTAAACAAGAAATATATGTAGTAACCTCTTTCCAGTAAATCTGGAGTTTTATCTGCACCACATTTAACACAATCATCATGAATATTTGAATTGAAATGGTGAAGCTTTACAGGGGTGATATAGGTTCTAAATAACCATTTGTATTGTAACAGCCTGAACCTGGTGTTAATGGTCTGTGTTTGTGCCACCAAGCATGAGTTGTTCCACTCATTGACAGAGATTTCTGTTTGCAGATCACTCCTCCAAGCTTGTAGATATGTAAAAACTACTCTCTATTGAAGCTAGAAGTAAAGTGTATTAGAATTTAGAAAGCAGGCCTCTATTCCGATGATGGTTAATGGCTATATTCTCTATAGTGGACAGTGAGGGTTCAGCAGTAGAATTTAATAGGGTAGTAATGAAACTTCTAATCTGTAAGTATTTTAAAAAGTGTTTTTTTGGGTAAGCTATATTTATTAGCCAATTGTTCAAAAGACATCAACACTCCTTCATTATATAAGTCCCCAATTTTCTTCAAGCCTTTATTAAACCATATCTTAAACTCCATGTCTGCTCTTCCTGGTTTAAATCTATTATTTCCCCAAATGGGTGAGAGATATGAGATCTTAGATGCTTCATTCAGTGCTATATGTGATTGATGCCAAACTGATATAGTATTTTTGAGAAAAGGTTTTTTTGTGTCTTTTAGTAGTTAAAAGCAGAGTTGGAAATTTAAGATTTTAAATCTTAAAAAAGAATTTAATATAGTAACTCAGGAGTTTTAAAAACTTTATTTGTTTAATTTTACTATCATGGTACTTTATAAAGATGACATAAATTTGTTTGGTGTTCCGGGTCAAAAATGTTAAGCCATTAGAAGTGATTGAAAGTAGACTACAGTAAGTGTATGGAACAGGCTCTAAGCCCATACCCAGTTATCCAGTTAAGTCCATATACACAAATGCTCAAATACTTTTTTAGGTCTTCCTTACAATTGATTATGTGGCAGCACAATGAATAAACAAAAAATACTTGAACTATATCAGTCAGTTTTGACCAGGAAAACGGACTGGAATGTTTTTTTAATCCTTTAATATCCTTTATTTATATAAGAAACATATAATTCCAGACTGCTCAAAGCTCAAAAAGTCCCATTTTTCATCCCACTATGTGACGACCCTGTAGGTCACTTTCCTAACCACTCAAAACTTCCCTTTTTTAATGTTAGAATATGAAGAAATTAGATGCAAATGTATCTAAAATGTCATACCATAAAAAATCATGCTGTTGTCTAATTGTACCAATATATTCTTGGAGAACACTTGCTATGTTCGTGATTTCTTTGAAGTCTGATGATGAAGTCTGACTTCATCAGATATTGTTCCTAACAGAATGAACATATTGTTTATCTTCACAGATTACCCTGCATTACACTGTTTATCACAAGCAGTATGGTATATGTATTATATTTGTCTTATAAATATACATAGTTGATAATAAAATCTGACTTCGCAGTGTCCAACTTGCTGGAACTCGAAACATGCAGCTGTTTCCAGAGAACCGTTTTAACCGACGGACTTTGGCTTCCGACTTTATAATAAATAAGAAATGAAGCAATGTATTTTTGTACACATCCAGAGAACATGTAGCGAATATAGAAGATATCCTATTAGCTGATCGTTTTTAAACCGTCAGCGAAAGGTTTAAACGTTTGAAAAATGCGAAAACCATGCACTATGTTAAATGACAACCAATGAGAACAGAGTAATTTGCGTGTCGACGCAAAGGCTTCTGGGAATGTTTTTTAAATTATTATTATGAATCCTTATTTGTCTTTTTATTTATTGTAAAATGTAAACAACATCAGCTGAGTTTTATATTTAATATTTTAAGGACGAGATAAATATAAAATATTTTTTTAATATTTAATGCTTTAATCAAATATATTAATTTAACAATAAAAATATACATTATGTTATTTGATAATATGAGCATTTATTTATTTAACTCGCGTGGTTTCAATATTTAAGTGTTCATTTCATAGTTTATGTAATTTGATGTGTAATGATTAAGTCTACCGTCTTTGTGATGTACATTTGTTTTTAAGTAGTGAGCCGGTGAAAGAGTGAGAGAGTTAAGACTATACTTTCAGGGATCATTTCTATAGTTTTTAACTTGGAAGTGTGATTTGTAAGTTATGTGTCTTCCTGACTACGATGACGAGTGACAACGTATTCTTCTGAGCGCGAATCGGGTTTTGATTCATGATTTATTCAAGAATCTTGACTATTGATGACCGTTCTTTACTCTCTGTAGAGTAAAAGAGGAAGAGTGCGTAGTCAGAGTGGTTAGTAATATTAAACTGGTTAATATTAGAAGCCTAACATAGAAGCTTTTGTTTAACAAAACAAAAAGACTGGTGTTACTTTATTAAAGTGTGTAACGATGTAGGTTTTAAGGGTTAAGTTAGATTTTTATGTTTGCATCAGTTGGTCATAAATTAAGTTGTGTTTTTAGTGAATCTTAAGTGATTTGACAGTGATTCCTTGTTTAATATACTAATGCTCTTTATTTTGTAGATTTATTTTTACAATGAGAAGCAGAAAAGGTTCTTCATACTGAAAGGTTATTATTGGTCAACAGAAAAACTGACAAACTCAAAAGCTAAACAGCCAGAAAACAATGAACAGCATGCATGTATAAAATAATTTCTTCAGAAAATGATATATTTGATTTAAAAATGAAAATGTAATGAGAACTGCTATAGTTTTTGTTACAAAACATCAGAAAAAAATCAAATGAAGAGCAGCCAACAGAGACTGATGTGAAGACAAGAACGTAAAAAATTATATATTCACAATACTATACTTTCAGGTAAAAATAAAAAACAAATAAATATGATTTGTGAGTGTGGTTTTCTAACCACAGTCACGAGTAATGGTGTACTATTCTGAGTCTTTATCACTGATGGCTGATCTCTGCTCTTTATGGAGTAAGACACACATAGTACCTGTTCAAAGTGTTTTAGATTGATTTTGTTGATTGTTTTAAGCACGTGTTCTCCTTTAGTTTAATTTTATTTGTTTAATCATGTATGTATTATGCCTTTGTTATGATGACCTTTTGTCTTTAACCTGTACTTACAAATGTTTTTCTATCATTAGCTGAGGGATTAGGTTCTGTCTGTGTTCAGTTCAGATATCTGTGTTATCAATGATCTCATTTTCAAAATAG
>BRDA01086140.1:0-15860 GCA_036984385.1 Crenuchus spilurus
TATATATATACAGTGAGGAAAATAAGTATTTGAACACCCTGCGAATTTGCAAGTTTTCTCACTTAGAAATCATGGAGGGGTCTGAAATTTTTATCTTAGGTGCATGTCCACTGTGAGAGACATAATCTAAAAGAAAAAATCCCGAAAACACAATGTATAATTTTTTAATAATTTATTTGTGTGTTACTGCTTCAAATAAGTATTTGAACACCTGTGAAAATCAATGTTAATATTAGCCTTTGTTTGCAATTACAGAGGTCAAAAGTTTCCTGTAGTTTCTCACCAGGTTTGCGCACACTGCAGCAGGGATTGTGGCCCATTCCTCCACACAGATCTTCTACAGATCAGTCAGGTTTCTGGGCAGTTGCTGAGAAACACAGAGTTTGAGCTCCCTCCAAATATTTTCTATAGAGTTTAGGTCTGGAGACTGGCTAGGCCACTCCAGAACCTTGATATGCTTCTTACGGAGCCACTCCTTGGTTATCCTGGCTGTGTGCTTTGGGTCATTGTCATGTTGGAAGACCAAGCCACGTCCCATCTTCAATGGTCTAACTGAGGGAAGGAGGTTGTTCCCCAAAATCTTGCAATACATGGCCCCGGTCATCCTCTTCTTAATACAATGCAGTTGTCCTGTTCCATGTGCAGAAAAACACCCCCAAAATATGATGCTTCCACCCCCATGCTTCACAGTAGGGATGGTGTTTTTGGGATGGTACTCATCATTCTTCGTCCTCCAAACAC
This sequence comes from Crenuchus spilurus, assembly GCA_036984385.1. Lineage (NCBI taxonomy): Eukaryota > Metazoa > Chordata > Actinopteri > Characiformes > Crenuchidae > Crenuchus > Crenuchus spilurus. The sequence continues at coordinate 742 of BRDA01086140.1, forward strand.
GGCGAGTGGATTTAAGACCAAAAGTTCTATTTTGGTCTTATCTGACCACAGCACTTTCTCCCATGACTCCTCTGGATCATCCAAATGGTCATGGGCAAACTTAAGATGGGCCTGAATGTGTGCTGATTTAAGCAGGGGAACCTTCCTTGCCATGCATGACTTTAAACCATGATGTCTTAATGCATTAGCCACAGTAACCTTGGAAACAGTGGTGCCATCTCTCTTCAGGTCATTGACCAGCTCCTCCCGTGTAGTTCTGGGCTGATTCCTCACCTTTCTTAGGATCATTGATGCACCACGAGGTGAGATCTTGCATGGAGCCCCAGTCCGAGTGAAATTGACAGTCATGTTTAGCTTCTTCCATTTTCTAATAATTGCTCCAACAGTTGATCTTTTTTCACCAAGCTGCTTGGCAATTGCCCCGTAGCCCTTTTCAGCCTTGAGAAAGTTTACAATCTTGTCTCTGGTGTCTTTGGACAGCTCTTTGGTCTTAGCCATGTTAGTAGTTGGAGTCTTATTGATTGTGTGGGGTGGGCAGGTGTCTTTATCCAGCTATCAACCTCAAACAGATGCTTCTAATTTAGAATAAGAATAAGTGGAGTGGAGGTGGACTTTTTAGAGGCGGACTAACAGGTCTTTGAGGGCCAGAATTTTTGGTGATTGGCAGGTGTTCAAATACTTATTTGCCGCAGTAACACACAAATAAATTATTAAAAGACCATACATTGTGATTTCTGGATTTTTTCTTTTAGATTATGTCTCTCACAGTGGACATGCACCTAAGATGAACATGTCAGACCCCTCCATGATTTCTAAGTGGGAGAATTTGCAAATTTGCAGGGTGTTCAAATACTTATTTTCCTCACTGTATACTTAATATACTGTATATATAAACACATTAAATTTACCTTTTAAATGTAAAGACATGTAAAAAAAAAAAAATTCAAGTTCTTTTTAAAGATGAAACTTGGGTTGGTTTTCTCTGGTACAGTTTTATGTTCAGGCATTATTTTGGCTAAACCAAAACCAAATTAAAAACTTGTGAGGTGAGTAGAAAAAAAAAGATCTGCTTGTAATTACGTTTGAAATGTGGTGAGCAGAAATTGAAATTTCCAATTATTTCCAATGTCTTCTAAGATATAGGTGTGCTTCACATGGTTCCACTTTACAAACTCCAAGAGAAACAAACAAATTGCACCTCATTTGCTGCACTAGGGATGTATTTATTTAACTGCCTTTGGCTTATGGGACAATCAATAGCAAAAAAAGAAAGAAAGAAAAACTGCTGGTGAATGTGCTCTCATCACATATTTCCAGTCTCCAGAGACGGACACTGGGGCAAACTTTCATATGGATGAGAAAAAGAGGTTCATTAACAGGCCTGGCTGTGCTTGGGGTCAGTGATTGAGAACAATAGAGAAGCTCCATGACACAGCAACTCCTGCAGAACTAGGCCACACATCATTGCCATGTCAAATCAAGACCTCACACCATTGTACACCAACAGGACAGACTTAAAATCAGGTACAAGGAATGTAGCCCCTGTAGAGCTGTAATAAATCAGCTTAAAATATTCCCAATATATTGCCTTGATTAAAGTATCACAGCTCACCACTTTGCTTAAAAAATGCAACATAAGAACAAACAGCAGTGGCAAAGTCCCAGTCTAAAGAGAATGATCCTCAGAATTGTGGTCACAAGATGAAACTGACAGACAGGGACCACCGGCATGTTTCCCAGCTTGTGAATGAAAATTGTTTCACTCCCAGGCAATAATTGCTTTTAAAAGTCAATGCTGGTGTTTCACAACCAATTTGTGAAAGAACTGCATTCTATGACCATGGAGCAGAGTGACAAGAGGCCTTTGGTCTTGTGTGCTGTTGGCCACAATTCTGAGGAAGATCTGTAGACTGGAATTTTTGCCACTGCTGGTAGACCTATATGACTATGCATGTATGTATGTAATCAAGTATTCAAGGAAACTTTATTGTCATTCGCATCAAATGTTGTACATGAGGTTGAATAAAATTATAATCCCAAGGTCCCAGTTTTACCCAGAGCAGTAGTTAAATATAAATATAAAGTGTAAGATATAAATATAGACTATACACTATGCAGAACTATGCAGAATGTATTATGATATAAAATATAGATAAAAACCCATTTTCCAGACATTCACTACGAGAGGCGTAGCACCAAATTCTGGGCCCTATGCACAAGCAATGCCCAGGGCCCCGCCCCCTATTATTAATTTTTTTTTTAATATTTAAAGGAAAATAAAATTACAGACTCCTCAAGGGCCCTCTCCACACTTGGGGCCCTTCCCCCCACTACGACGCCCCTGTTCACTAGAATGTACCACCTCTTCTCAATCTATGAATTCTGTGGCACACCTTTATAGCCTGATCATCCTTGTGCAGCACCATCTGCAGAAGCCTGAAGTTACCTTAAAATACATAAGATGACCACTTTTTTGTCTGTGGAGCTTATCTCCTTGCTTAAAGTATTCCAATATATCAACTTGCATACAGCATCCCAATATATCACTTTGTTTACAGTATCTGAATGTCAACTTGCTACAGTATATTCAGGCTACATTCAAGTTTGGAACAAAATGTCAAGATCTAAGCAGTAAGAATCCCACACATAACAGCTCTCTCATTGTGCCTGCAGAGGTGTGGTGTGTCCTAATGATGTGATGAGTGGGATCAGAGGGAGCCAACTTTCCTTGTTCTGAGGCATCCCCCAATCGAGCCACTCTCATTATTACACATAGAGCCATGCTTGTTCTGAATGGTACATGCAGAGCCAAGCAGGCAGGCTGAGGACAGTCTATAAAGGGCTACTTGGGCATGGACAGTGTACAGACCCAGAATGCAATTGGTCTGGTAGGAGGGTATGTTTCAAACAGAAAGACCTGGGCAGCAGAGAGAGAGAGGATATTTTGCTCATCACTATTCACATGTATACATTTTATATGAAGGACTTCTATAGACATATTCTAATTATTTGTGTTCAGATTATCAAGAGAAGATATATTTATTGTCATTGTTGTTGCAAGAAACTTTTATTATGCTTCAAATATGACAAGGACAGTTTTGTTTTGTGGTTACAGAAATGGTGATATACAATTTGGAAGGTTCTAGTCAATATTTTGGACAAGAAAATTTAGATTTAAGCCAAAACATATAATATTCATGCATTGTATATAAACAGCATAGAACAACTTTTGAATGTAAATTTATTACAGTGCAAAAGCAAAAAGTGAGTTAAGAGTTATGTTGGGGTTTTATTGCAATCAGTTATGTTGTCAGATGTGTTAATTTCACTTGAGAAAAAAGTATGCAGGATAATCTGAATGAACAAATCAACCTAAACCTACGCTAAATCAACCTAAAATTATTTTATGTTCACAAACGGAAATAAATCTAGTCACTGGGATTACCAGTGTGTAAAAAGAACCCAGTTAAACAAATGAGACAAAGGTTCACATTTGTCACTCACAAATATGTCATACAGTATTGGATTATTTTCCTCAATAAATAAATGAACAAGTATAATATTTTTATCTCATTTGTTTAACTGGGTTCTCTTTATCTACTTTTAGGACTTAGGGTTAGGGTTAGGGTTAGGGTTAAAATCTGATGATGTTTTAGGTCATATTTATGCAGAAATGAAGTACAAAATGTAGGCAGAATGCAAATCAGCACATCTGACAATGGAACGTAACGCACTCTGATCCTCACTTACTGACTTACTGCCTTAATATTGACTGTTTTTATTTTTCATGTTTCGTATTTGCACTATAATACATTTACATTGAATATTCCTTCTAAGCTCAATTCACAAATACAATTAATACTGTCCTAAATTTTACTTCAAAAACTGGTTTCAGATGTGTAGATTTAAAGCTGATGACACATTATAAGTCAAAAGCAAATGAAATTAAGTGTATATCTCTTGAATTAATGTGTAATTACACAGTGAAAAACTCACAAGTTGCTGTTGAAGCTAATGCAACGTTGCTAATTTCTTTGCATAATAAAGTATATTACAGTCTCTGGAATCTTCCAGAACTTAGTATGTAAAGAGTAAAACTCACAACGCAGAGATCGGGCATTATTTCACTGCTATAAAAGTGAAATTGGTTTTACACAATGAATGGCTCAGTCATGCTGAAGCTTTTCATTAAAACAACAGAGTCTTCTGTCACCCTCTTTAAAGAAATAGTGCAGCAGATGTTAAGCAATTTTGAAAGTGGGTTTTGGGAGGACGTGAGGAGGGGAGAGCATAGAGACCTTTATCCCTCTTTAAAACTAACTGGCTATAACTCTTCTGCCTCATAATAGACACTTGTTGTGCTTCACAAGGCCCTCTGAGCGTTCACAGCTCTTTAAAAGCTCCTTTGTAAACCCCAGCAAAGAGTTGACTTCACAGAGAAGGAGAGATGCACTGACATTAATTGGGCAGAAAGGCAGCAGACGGGGCGTTTTTCAGAAAAGTCAAATGCCTTCACTGCTTTCCAGTTAATCCACACTAATTACCACACAATCCTGCAGGGACTGTTTCTGTGTGATATGAAGGGGGGTTGAATTATAAAGTGAAAATTCATCAACATGAATTGCTGTTCATCTGCTAATCATCACTGTCCAAAATGTACAGTAGAAAAAAAAAATTTTATTAACGTGCAACAGTCTGAGGAACCCCTAAGATCGTCCATGAATATTTTGATTTGGAACATTTGTATCTGTCTCTGTCTGTTCAGACTAGTATGTATTCATTATATATTGTATGAAAAGGGATAAATTATAATCAGAGGGGGATACTTTGGGGTGGAGTTCTGTCTAGGCTTCTGCTAAGAACACAAGATCATCTAAAGTTGAGTTATTTCATAACTCCATTTCATCTTTAAAAGTAAAGACCAGATGTTGTTTTAAAACATAGGAAAAACAAGTGCAAAGATAAAAAGGCGTACGGTTTTAATATGAGCGTGAAGAACTGCAGATTACACTGAACGAATGAAAATGAAGTGCAAATGTTTAGCAAATTTTAAGCACATTTTCAGAAAGAAATTTTAGAGATTGTTTAGGTCGGTGGACTGCGAGGGCCATGGCAAAACTCTCAGCATGTGCCTTGAGGTGGTTCATTATGGATTTAGAGGTGTGTTTAGGATTATTTTCCCTTTGTAGAAGACATTCTCGGTTCATCTCCAACTTTTAACAGATGGTGTGATGTTTTCTTCCAGAATTTGCTGGTATTTAATTGAATTCATTCTGCGCTCTACCAGAAAAATGTTCCCAGTGCCACTGGCTGCAACACAACCTCAAGGCATAACTGATCCACCCCCACTGGAGAGGTGTTTATGAAATTCTGCATCTTTAAAAAAAAAAAAACTTTGCTTATTGCAGCCAAAAATTTATATTTTAATATAATCAGTTCACATAACTTGTTTCTGAACTGCATCCTCCTTGTTTATATGTTCCTCTGCAGACTTTTGACAAGTTTGTGGTGAGGATGCAGGAAAGGTTTAATCTGATGACTTTTCCATGAAGGTCACATTTTCAGTCAAACTCGTGTTAATTTGCCTTTCCATAAATCTTCCAGGCCACAACTTAACATCCATGTTTCTGGTTTACTGCTATTTCTTAATTATATTACAAAAAAATCTTATTTTTTATGGTCTTCTCCTGCTTTATGGACATCTGTTATTTTCATTTTTAGAGTTCTACACTGCGTACAGGACCCATGGTCACTGAATTTTAGAAAAATGTTTGAGGAGTATTTATGAAGCTTTGGAATTTGTACTTTTCTGGTTGAGTCTTGTGAACAAGCATTATCATGATCATGATTAGCTTATTAGTGCATTAATAAGCATATTAACATCTGAGACCTTCACAAAAGTTCTCAAATCTCCCAAATGTTTGCAGGTTGCTTTTCCTTAATCAACACTAAAATTATACAAAACATAAATAATCCAATAATCTTGCTTAAAATGTTAGTCATTTGTCATGTTCACATTTAGTTTCAGACAAAATATCACTACATTATACACTAATTTGTTTTGAATTGGCAGCTTTGAAAGTGAAGCTATAACAGGTTCCCTTTATTGTTCACGCCAAGGGTCTGGGTATAAAAGGGTGTAGGATGAAAAAAGCATTTGTCCAGCAAGTTTCCCAGAGCCTCTGACTTTGAACTGAAATTCAAAGCTTTTTTTCTTCTGTTTACCAGATGAGGGTACAAAAACCATGTATCCAGGCTATTCTGCAAAAATAAGAGAAATCTGATTCTTCAGCCAGAATGGAGGAAATCATTTGTTCTAGAAATAAAGAATGGTTAAAGAACAGTTACTGGAAAACAATGCTGTGTATGTATGGTATGTTGGCTTCCCTTACCAAAAAAAGTATACTTTGAGTACATGTTATTAAGTATACTTAATTATAATACAAGTATTTACTAAGTGTACTTTTATTTATACTTGTATACTTACTTGGAACTAAATTGGCCCACTTTAAGTTCAAGTACATAAAAAGTTAACTAGAAGGATACTCTATCATTTTTTGTTTAAAATTGGTATACTTGAAGTACACTTGCAAATACTATGTTTTGGTAAAGGTTAGCCAGCTAACTCTAAGTGTTGACAGGTGTTATGGTGTTTTTAAATAAAATAGTCTTTTTCAAGGCTAAACTTTGGCAAGAAACTCAAAATAATAAACCACCTCCTGCTATAAATCTTATGTTATGTAGCTAGTTTTTGTGAGCTACTTAACATAAAGATTTTTGTGAGTCAGAGGCTACATCTGGCTAACGGCTAGCTCAGACGTTGTTTTGCTGGGATTGTCTGATGTTTGGGACATATTTATATGGCTGGGGATTCACAATTAAATTACACCAAGAATCTTCATCTTTTAAGCATTTTGTTGTGAAGCTAAGGACCCAACACTCTCTGACAGGACTGATGAGTGTTGCGTTTACTTAAATATGTTACTAAGCTGGCATTTCTAATCCATATGAAGTGGATGAACTTGCATTGTACATCTGAACTTGACTTTTGGATAATGTTGGTGAATTCATCAATTTTTTTGTTGTGAAGTGTATTTTTAAGTAAAATATACATGCTAGAAGTTGTCTTCAGTTTCAGTTAGAGGACTGTGTGCATTTTGAATAGCATACAATGACTTATGACTTATAGCATGTATAGTTATAAAGTAATGCAGATGGGGTCCCTGCTTTATGCACCACACACCACTGCCAATCAGAATTCATTTCCCCCGAGTGGTATCCATGCAGATGCAGCCAATGGAACTCTCCCACTGTTTAGGACTTCAGAAGCTGAATTAAACCACTACTGCATCAAGATCAACTACCCACTTAATTAAGCAGGGACCATGGAATCATCCAGTCACATTTTGATTTCCACTAGATGGAACCAATTTTATCAGGAAAAAAAACCCACATCACTCTAGCCCTTCAAGAAGTGTCTATACATCACTGACTGTGAATAGAAGCTGTAACAAGTTTAAACTCAGTTGCTAAGTGTGGAAAACAGGACATTTTAGTAAAGACATCACTCTTAAACTGCTACTGTCAGAAGAAGTGGGGAGGCTGAGGCAGTGTGGGTCATAGCTTCTCTTTATTTACAAAACAGAAACTTGACTATGACGACACTGTGGCTGTGACTGTGATTCAAAAGTTCTACACATGGAGACATTACGAAGACAATACAATGCCCAACACAGACTGTGGGACACGAGGGAACATTTAAGCCAAACATAATCACACAAGAGATTGGGGACCAGGGCTGTGGAACCACAAGACAGGTGCAGACTCTCCCAGAACATAACAGGAGCGGGACTAAGACAGAGACATGACAAAGCATGTGGACGATGTAAACATAAGCAAAAAGCACATGAACAAGCTTCACAATGAACCATGTGGAATATTTGTAAAGCCTCACATCTAGAACAGTCATGGAATACTGTAAGCTTAGTGGAAATATTACATTATAATCTCACAGAGGTGCAGGCAGAATATTTTGAAGGTTTGACCAAGACATTTACAAAGTTTTCACATCTTTGGCTCAAACTGAAGACATTGAGCCTCACTAATATTGATATTCATTTTACTGTGATGGTCACATTTCTTTCTTCTTACTTCTAATTCTTATTTCTTTCCATGTCCCATTTACATCCAAATCTATTTTTTAAATGATATTTTACATGTAGTTTTGTACTGTATATCGATGACCAGAAGGTGTCTCAGGTTTACATTAGAAAGTATTGTTCTCCAGAACTGAACAAACCTACTGAAAGAGAATGAAAACAAGTGTTTTATTGTTCAAATATTTCAAAACAATATTTAACCAAATCCATTTCTACAACAGCTGAAGAGTAGATTTACTGCTTGTGGTGAAGAAAGCTTCAAATAGTACAATATGTTTTGTACAGCGAGTGACTCTTGAGTGAATGAAGCTCAGAAGGAACTGCTGAAAGAATTTGCAAGCCATAATGATGCTTCAAATGCTTTGCACGGCTTTGCTTTGAAAAAAGTAAAAATAATATAATAATTTAGTCCATACAAGCAATAAGTCTCAATTAGAGCTTAGTGGAGGAAAACGAATAGTCTGCACGAAAAGGTGAACAGAGATTGTGGCAGTGGAAGCAGACTTGTAGAGAGTGCCCAGTCTTAAGGGAAATTTAAAGAAGGGTATGCTAAGCTCACAATACACAATAGATATTTGTGCTTCTTGGTATTGTAGTGTTTGGTGTCAGTGGTCCAAGGTGCATTTTGAAAAAAAAAATGGATGGGCAATCACACCGTAAAGTCAAAATCTGTTTCCATAGTTCTCAGAGAGAGAGAGAGAGAGAGAGAGAGAGAGAGAAACTGCTACTACCATAAACAAATCAAATCCTCGCCTGTTTATCTTGGCAGGACTTAGCAGTTAATTGCTTGAGAGAAAGCCTAATGTTTGCCGAAGCATAACAGCTCCGGCTCCAACGCTGTTATTTAACACGTATTTGAAGCATTGTGCAATGCGCTAACTGCAACCAAACTGTCGGGTCGTTAAGGGCTGTGGGATGAGGCCGAAAAACTGTGAACACCGGCAACAAACACAGCAACCATTGTGGCTGTGAAAAGCCAGGAAGGCATTAAAAAGGTGCCACTGGTAGCACAGCTCTTGCAATTATGGCAAGAAGGTAAATGGTGTTTCCCGTTTGGTTGCACCATTTGGCCTAACAATGAAGCCACACACACACTCACAGGGCTGAAATGGCAAAAATCCAAATTTGGCATAAATTAGACCAGGTGGTATGTGAAATCATTTCATATGTGCATGAAACTTACAGTTTAACTTTTTCAGAAAGAGAGCCATCGCAAAAATGTCCTGTGGTGACCATTGAGGCCAATTATAATGGCAAAATATAAAACATCCTTAACTCTTTAGGTGGAGATTTCAGTGAGATTATGAGAAGTAAAGTGAAATCACATAATTTTAAAAGATGCAGAATAAAATGTCAAACATATTTCATGCAATGGTTCATTTAAGGTCACTCTGGTGCCAGAATTGTCCACAAATTAAGCATTTTTTCAGTTAACACTTCTCAGGGCATCTGTATTATGCTGTATATGATGTCATTGTAATCTGTTAGTTGTACAATATATTTTCTGTGTTATGTTTGGTTCAGGAAAAGTGATTAAAATACATACCTGCCATGGCAAAGCAAGTGAAAGAGTTCATTCATGAATAATGTTATCATTCTGCTATTTCTGTACTTTTATTTAAATGTAAATGTACCCACAAGCATAGAAATGAATGGAAATGGCTTTTAACGGCATAAAATTGTCCAAATCACTGTCCTTCAATCTGTAGTATGATGGTCAGGTCTCTGGATCAATCAATGTGGCAGAGCCATATGAAAGTTTCAACCAGTTGAGTTTGGCTGTGGTTACAAAACATTTGTGTGGTGATTTTTGGACTTTCCATATAGATTCATAGAGTCATAGATGGCTGTCAGTCAGTCACACATATTAAGACCACACACAGCCTGTTCTCAGATACACACTAAAAAATTAAGTACAGATTTGTAGTTAAGAGAGTACAAAAGATGTCACTGGGGCTGTAACTTATTGAGGTACAATACAGTACCTTTCTATTGTTGTACACATGGTTTTTGTACCAGTTAAATTTACTATTCTGTACCCAAAGAGGCTAAAATGTAGTACAAGACAATACTTAATATTGTACCTCTGTTTTTTTAGTGTGTAGATAGTTTTATCATATTTTTATTGCACTTACTACATTTAAACTTTGTTTAAATTACAAGTATGTTCATAATTTAATTCAAAAGCTCTTCAACTGTTATATATTTGGCATTGATTGCACATTCAAGCCTTTTTAATGTTGATACTGTTTGAATAGTAATTTACTCAAACTCAAAATGAAATAATCTAATCATTTGAGATTTCTGAGCTACTGGAACAAATCCAACAGTAAAACAAAAAAAGGCTTGAAATTCATCATTGTATATGAAATTGTGAACAATAGTGTACGTTTTGACGTCCACTAGTACAAAAGCACCCAATTTCTATTCAAATTTCCAAGGGTTCATTGATAAGTTTCCCTAAAAATGTAACCTTTTCAAGTCAATGTAAAGTTAACTTTTGTTATTAATAATCCAGTGTTCATTCTACTCCTTTCAGAGTATTGGCAGATTACCTATGACCCTGTGAAGACATAGAGATGGGATCTGAGGGAGAACTAATTGTTTGTTTTGTTCCCACTGGAAACAGTCTGCACTGTGTGATGTGTCGGCCAGCACTCCGAGTTCCTCACTGTGCACTGTCTGAGGTGTGACTCTAATGTTCGAAGAGTTCCCAAGTTTTGTTGTACGTTATTGTTTCGACACTTCCTCTTCCTGTCAAATGGCTCTGCGTGTATTTGCGTCGACGTGGGAAGCAATGGGTAAGGAATCCCACATGATCAACAGGAAGAGGAGCAGGGTCAACTGTGGCTCTGAATGTGCAGCTCAGCAACCCTAAACACAACGCCTCCACTCTCCCCAGGGGATGCTGTCACCATGTTGAGAGAGCAATGGAGATGTAGACGCATAAGGCCCAGTCTTGGCTGTAGCTTCCAGCTCTAATGGGAGGTCGTTTACCCTTATTTATTACTTAGTTATTACTGGTGTGTTTGCTTTTTTATTCCTTTTGTTGTATTTCAAGCAATTGATAATATAGCATAAGCACGTCATTTACTGCACTGTAACATTTACAGGGTGACAAATACTTTAACTCACATAAATACTTTGAGTAAATCACATTTATTACTGAGTTCAAACACTTGATTTTAAATAAATATTAGGGCTGTGTATGAAGGGTATGTACAGATGTCACATTTGCAGCACAACACTCCCCCATAGTTGGACTGAGTGGCAAAACATTCTGCAACATGGATGCATTTGTTAGGGGAAACAACCAACCAGGAATGAAACAAGTGATTACGGTATATGCTCAAGTTAAAGGCAGCAGGACTCAAGAGGGATCGATCCAAGCAACCAATGGTCCATGGATAGCCATGGTTGACATTGTAATGTACCTAATTTCAACAAAGTGTAGAAATACTCTAAGCAAAGCCTGAAAACACACAAAAGCCTGAATGGTCTTACTTCAATGCTGAATTTGTTAAAATGATGAATACACCAACACATATTCTGGTTGTATGTGGACAGATTTGTACAAATATTTGTATTTCATTGCATTACTTTTATTTGGAAAACTGAAAGCTACTGTAGCTAGGTGAGACTAGTTGCTAAAACTGTCAGTAATGTACATATCTGTGCCCGTAAAAGAGAGTGTGTTTAAATGTGCTCTGGTCATAATCAGATTAATTCTGTTATCTGATATTCAACTGCTCATTTAAATGCATACTCTGATTAAGGAATCTGATAAAGACAGAGGGACTTTAGCTCAGTCATCTGCATATGTAACTTCTAACTCTGCTGCAGACAAGACGGAGACAATGTTGACCATCCATTGTACATATATGGCAGAATCTGGAGAGACAAATTCACATTCAGCAGCATTGATGTTTGTCACTGCATCAGAAGTAAAGCAGCAATCCAATTGCTTCTTTTTTCTTTAGCTTTCGACAGTCTGGAAAAGGATGGATCTGATTTATTTCTGAATCTGTATTTAGCAAGGTCTTTGTGTTTTCATGTCATTCCAACTGAATGCTAATGTCACTCTTACCAATTGTAACATCACATGCCTACCCTCTATTTGCAAAACATGGTGATATGATACATCATGACACAGGCATTACGATTCAATATATTGAGATACTGTAAACAAAGCGATATGTTACAAATTTTTTAATTCAATTATAAGAAAACTGTCGATGGCACACCATTAACTTCCTGTTTCCATTACAGCTGAGTGGTCTATTGGCTGAATACAGCACTGCCATCTAGAAGTCAGGAGTTTAAACACAACAAAAAATGAATCTCAAATCTTTGCACTGTTCTAAAAAAATTCACTACACATTAATCATGAGACTGAAGATGGAGATGATCAGGAGTTGGAAATTTAGCCAGGACATCAGGGTAACACCTCTACTCTTAGAGGAAATGACCTCAATTAATACACTATAATATTCCTGACATACCAGCTTCAAGACATGTGCAGGTGCTATGGCTGCTGGCTTTATATACCTCCTAAATATCAGTGATTTTCTAATATTTTGTTATATTATTTTCTTCAGATCTCACCTTACAGCTCATCAACACAGAGACTTCTTCATATCCAGTATAAAATCTAGGCCAAAAAAAAAAGGGGGGGGGTTCTTAGCAATGAACTGCCAGTTATACTTCCCTAACACTGACCTCAGATCAGTTCTCCACAGCATTATGCAAGCAGAAGGATTAGAAAGGAAGGGTCAAGGCTGACTCCAGAAGGCCAGTGGGACGTGATGTGACACCCTCGTGCAGTGCCGAAGACGTGCACTTGCTCACTCACCACTGACACTGACATGAGACTTCACAATGACTGTAATGAGCCTTCATGTTCTCTTCCAGGGAAGCCATGCTAAGATGTCTGTATTCCGTTCCAGACATAAACGGCTACTTCTGGGGAAGCAAAGTATCTCTGTGACCATTGTCTCCTTTCGCTGTTTTCAAACAGCGATTTTTTTCTCTGAATGGAATTTTTTTTCCATTCTGGTCTCAGTTCAATGTGTTTCCCATTTGCTTGCTCTGCAGAAAGTTAGTCATGAAATGGCTTGTGCTGAAATGCTCTTTCACCCACACATGCTTGAGTACAAACATCCTCGACTTTCTTTTAAAACACATCCTCACAGTCCCTACAGTGGGTCCAGTCCATGGCAAAATACTGCACTCTTAACAAAACTGCACTCTTCACAAAAACAGGACTCTTTAGTAAAGGCAAGGGTTATAATTAAGAAACAAAATGACTTGAAGAGTCTTTGGCATTCAGTTCTCTCAGGACTTCTATGTGATGGAGACCCTGTTGAATATGTCTGCATGTGCATATGCTTAAAATGTGCCAAAAAGGGTTCCACTACTGTTTAAGTATAATAATAATAATAATAATAATAATAATAATAATAATAATAATACATGTTATTTGTAATGCACTTTACATTTCACAGAAATCTCAAAGTGCTAAATTATAAGTCACTGTTAGTAAATGACTAGATTGTTGTCATTTTTTATTTATTTTTAGTGAGTTTAACAGTGAGTAGGTCTTATTCCATTGGCAAATGGCTGAAAAGTTGTCTTATATTCAACAAATAATCTTATACACTGATGTTCAAAATGAGATTTATATGGCGCTATGACATAATTCAAGTTTAGGAGGAGGATCATGCCCGAAGCCCCTTCTGCTTCCAATCCTATGCCCTATAAATTCCCACCTCTACCTCCCATTTCACATGATGAGGTTTTCACACCCTTGTCATCCATACCTCAATCTCCCCTCATCAAGGGGTATCTGGCTCTCCAAATTAAAGCAGAAGCTGCCCAGAAATGCCCACCAAAGTCTGGGATGTATTAGCTGCTAGGAGAACAGTTGGTTCTCTTAGTCAACATGTTGGATTTGGAAGAAATGGACAGACATAAAAGACTTTGACCAGAAACTCGTGGCTATGGTCAGATGATAGGTTTGGAGCATGTTGGGCACTCCCAGTCAACAGTGGTCAGTACCTACCGCCCTTCGACTCCAAATTCCCCAGATAGATGTGCTAGAACAACGTGTCTGAGTAGCAGCAGCTCCACCTCACAACTTACAAGATTTATAGGATCTACTGCTAATGTCTTGTCAGATACCACAGGACACGTTCAGAGCTTTTGTTGGCAGGGCAGAACAGTTTTGGCTGCTGAGTAGGATCAGCATGACCAATGGTGGACAAAGTACTCAACTCTAGTACTTAACTAAACGTATTGATACTCGTGGTCAAAATTTACTCAACAACAAGTAAAAGTTGCTCAGTCAAAAGTTTACTTAAGTTAAAGTACTGAAGTACTTACTTTTGAAAATACTTAAGTATTCAAAAGTACATGCATTTTAAAAATACTGAAGTATTCAAAAGTACAAATTATATTTTCTAATATCAGTACATTGCTGTGTTGTTTTGAGTGCTTTTACAGAACCTTGTAACTTGCTGAAACCACCTGATGATGTATTGACATGTAGAATCACTCTGCAACAAAACATCTACACCACCTGTAAAACTTCAGTAGGGATGAGCGAGTACACCACTATCTGTATCTGTTCAACCATCTGAATTATGTGTCCTCATCTCTACTCAAAATGGGCGGGACCTAAACCGGAATAGGGCATGGTTTAACCAGAAGTGGGTGGGGCTTAAATCTGTACATTATGTTAAGTCTGAAATTGATATGTATTGATCAGAAGTCCAGCCTGATAACAATGTTAAGAATGAATGACAGATCATGGACAGATCAACTAGCAGTTCTTCCTACTAGCAGTTTATACCACATGTTTATGTTCTTCCAGTCTTATTAACAATTTCAAATATGTAAATTACATTGTGTTATTGGCCACATCAAAAGAACAATTACATGAGCTGGTGAGTTGCACTGAGA
>BRDA01086141.1:0-16700 GCA_036984385.1 Crenuchus spilurus
CAGAGACAGATGGCATTGGAGAGAAGTGACTCGTCTGTGCAGCCTACCATCGCGAAGCGATGACGGCGTGTGACATGACATGACATGACATGACATGACATGACAATTGATATGAATAGAACTGGCACAGAGCACTAAACCTTTTGACTTGGCGTGAATATACTTTTGCATTTCTGATTTTAATTATCTCTGAGTTTTCAACCAACAAATTTGTTTTAAGGGAAAAATTAGATGAATATCAGAGCAAAACTATGATAATTGCAGCCAGATAACATAATTCATGGACAGTCCATTAATTGCAATTCCTCACAGCTCAAGCCTCCCTCACTGCGAAGCAAGGAACCATCTAATTTATTTTCAATGTTGTCTAAAGAGCATCACTGAAGCTAAGAACCTTGAAGAAGAGCCACATCATCCCCACGTGATCAGTCAATATGGAGGATGCCTTACCTTCATTCACTGTAGCTGTTAAAAAACAAAAATGAATTGTATTCATAGTCTACAAAAAAATGGCAAAAATTAAAAAAATAATAATAAAGAAGAATAAGTGAATAGTAGTACAGGACAAAATGTAATGTTAATCAGCTAAAGTTATGCTAAAAGTTATAGAAACTTTAACTTTGAACTTAAAAGATGGTCAGTTATGATTATAAACAGCCTCTCATTCCACCCAAAACTGTGAACATGTGAACAGTCCTGGATATAAATAAAATCACCAAGAATCTCTCGTAAAAGAAGAAATGATCACCATTTACATGAAACACAGTCTGAACAGGGCTTAAGAATCACAACATTTATAACATTTTTATATATAACATTTATATCCTAAAATGCATTTGTGGCAATGACACAGGCACCTAACCCTGAGTATTTGGACACTAATTTTATAGCTTCCTGCATTTTAGACAAGTGAAAAAGGTAGTTCCAGGAGGTCAAACATGTACCAACAGGTGATAAATAACCATGCTGGGATTCTTTAAAGTCCAAACACTGATCCATCTACCAGGAAAGCCATTATCATACTACTGATTATTATCAGACCAGTAATTTTAAAAGTGCTTATCATTTATAATCCAAAGTCATACTTGACTAGAATATTTGACTAGACTGTATTTCTTTTCACAATACTTAATACTGTATTGGTCAGAACTACACTAGTGAGCCTTTTGGTCCTGTCCTTCATACTGTGCCATACTGTGTTATGCTTTTTGTCTATATTGTGTTGTGTTGTATTTGTAATATATCTTATGTATTACCTCTGTTGTATTATTTGTACTTCTGTTGAGTTGAAGGTCTTGGAGAAACATTATTCTTTCAGTGTGCTTGTATATTACTGAAATAACCTTAAGCATCACTTGACTTGGTTGCAGCTAAATTAAGTATATATTGTTATGCAGATATTATGTCCCCCATTTAGATTCCTCTATACATCTCTGTGCTGTCTCACTGTCTGTCTCTATAAAGTTGAAAATAGACAGCAACTTTTACAAACCAAATATCACAACACAGCTGAATAAACCTAGTTATCTCTACAGACAGAAGCTGAGACATTGTCTCTCCCTACAGGTCAATAGGGGTTAGTGCAGGAGCATTGCCCAGTGACGTTTTAAATAACATTCTTTCAAAAATAAATACATTTGATTATATAAAATTTATATCACAAAATCTAGAAGAATGATCACATGCCTCTACTCTCCTGAGGAGGCTTTTACACTACATGCTTAAACAGTACTATGAGGATAGGATTTAATTGTATTCAGCTAGCAAAGCATAACTGATTTCAGGTACTGATTTTGGATGATTAGTCCTGAATCCCAGATTCAAACTCTACTCAAAGGTATTGAGTGAAGCTCCATTTCTCACACATAGTCTCATTGCTCCACAGCCCATTGCTTGCACATTTATACCCCTCTAGCTAATGCTTGGCATTATATACTATATATATTATATACTGTAGGCATGGTGACTGTACACTTATGTGCATCAAATTCTTTTGATCAGAGCATTTCTATGGAGCTTGTACAAGCAACTTGAGCTTAAAGTATCTGAATTCACTGAGTAGAATGATTGCCTGGACAGTTTTAAAGAGAGAGTGTGTAATTGTTTGTATCAGTGCAGGGAACACAACATTTACGCATCCTGGTCCTCCTGAATGTGTTCATGAAGCTGCCTGTCTTCTCCAGCTGTCTCTTTATGCAGACTAATAGGGGAATGGATTTGGCACAACAGTCAGAAAGTGAATTTTCTACTTCTGATTAAAGCACACACACACACGCACACACACACACACACACACACACACACACACACACACACACACACACACACACACACACACAGGTGAACAGAAAGGTAGTCTACGTTAAAGAATTCTAAAGTGCAGAATGTCACAATTGGTTATATTGTACGTTTAAACACAGCTAGTATCATAACATAGTATCATAGTATATATCTATCTATCAAAAAAAAAAAAAAAAAAGGTTGGCGCTGCACAAGCGGCTGCCCTGCCAGCAGTGCTGGGACCTGAATTTCCCGCAAGGGATTAATAAAGTATATATCTATCTATCTATAACTAAGCTCATGTGATGCGATTGTACATCAGTGTGATGGTGTGGTGGAAGAAGCTGAAACAGGTAATGAATGGGCAGGTGGTGATGGGTCAGTGATGATCTTTACTCACTTGCTGGTCCTGGAGGTGTGCAGATTGAGGAGGATAGACAGGTTAGTGCCAGTGATCTTGTCTGCAGACTTGAACATTGTGTTTGGTGGCAGAGCTGCACCAGACTATGATGGAGTTGATGTTGACAGACTCTATGATGGCTGTGCAGAACTGAACCAGCAGTTCTTGAGGTAGGTTGAACTTCAGATGACACAAGAAGTCCTTCCTCTGCTGGGCTTTCTGATGTTGAAGTCCCTCTTCAGATTCCTGGAGATTGCAGTTCCCAGGAACCTGAAGGCCGCCACAGCCATCACAGTGTTGTTGAGAATGGTGAGGGTCAACAGGCATGGAGAGTTGTGTCCATCATTATCTCCACTGTTTTGAGTGTGTTTTCCAACCACCCATCTGTAAGCAGACTAGTCACTGTCTCTGATGAGCCCAGTAACTGTATTATCACAATTTTCACTTCAATTCTGTCTTATATATCAACATTAGATGGAGTATGACAAACATTCAAAAATCCGTTTTTTGCCCACACATCCATGTTGAACCCAAGTAAGCAACAATGGCTGCATTCACTATCTTAGACAACTGAGTAAAAAGAGCTGTTCTAGCTTCACTTTTAGCTGATTTTTTTTTTTTTATTTCATGATGACCATCATAAATGGAATCTGCTGCCTAACGTGAATGTAGCAGTGAGATCTTAATATACACTGCTCAAAACTAAATAAATAAAGGGAACACTTAAACAACACAATATAACTCCACTTCTGTGAAACCAACTTGTCCAATTAGGAAGCAACACTGATTGTGAATCACCGTCAGCACAGTGTCCAGAGCATGGA
This sequence comes from Crenuchus spilurus, assembly GCA_036984385.1. NCBI lineage: Eukaryota > Metazoa > Chordata > Actinopteri > Characiformes > Crenuchidae > Crenuchus > Crenuchus spilurus. The sequence continues at coordinate 3,505 of BRDA01086141.1, forward strand.
GCAGATACCAGGAGACAGACCAGTACACCATGTGACATGGAGGGGGCCGTAGGAGGGCAACAACCCAGCAGCAGGACCGCTACCTCCTCCTTTGTGTAAGGAGGAACAGGAGGAGCAGTGCCAGAGCCCTGCAAAATTACCTCCAACAGGCCAATAATATCCATGTTTCTGCTCAAACTGTCAGAAACAGACTCTGTGAGGGTGGTATGAGATTTTGAGAATGATTCCAAATCCAGACCTCCATGGGATAATCATTTTGATTTACATTGATCATTTTTATGTTATTTTGTTCTCAACACATTCCACTGTGTAATAAATAAAGATTTTCAACTGGAATATTTTATTCATTGAGATATAGGATGTGTTATTTTAGTGTTCCCTTTATTTTTTGAGTGTAGTATATACATTATATATAAAGATTTATAGTTCACAGTAAGTCACACTTCTGTCCTAAACAATTTTGTGATTTGAGAGAAGTTCAGGTGATGCAGTTTTATAATAAAGAGCTAATTTGGTGACTCTAAATTTGGAGTCTAGACATGCTTTAATTTAAATTCTGAACTCTCAGAAAAAGGAAGGAAGCTCAGTTTCACTCAAATACCACATTCAATGGCATCTTCATTTAACACACACACACAGCTTGTAAGTCACTTCTAGTGAGGAACGCTTTGTCAACCAGCTGTAAATAATGTTTCTTTATCAAAACTGTTGTGTATTAGATTGACTAGAAAACAAAAATCTTACTGTTCAAATACAGTTAAAGGTGTTTGTGTCAGATGGACAATTCATCTTCTGTCATGTTAATTCCCTTTTTAATTCATTATTTACCCTACTGAGCTCTGCACCGCCGCAGTAACTCAAACTATATTATGGCATTGCCACTTAACTGCATCCTTGCACTTCTGGTCTGTTCATGTACTTCATATCTGCTATCTCACATATATGTACTCCTTTAATAATGTATATATTATTTATCTGTAATAGACATTACATTCTTTACAAGTCACTGTACCATTTCAATGATTGCTTACTCCATTTTATGTAAATAACACTGTACAGTGCACTCTGTTTGATGCTCACTGCATTTTATTGGCTCTGTACCTGTACTCTGCACAAGGACAATAAAGTTTGATCTAATCTAATCTAATTGAATTTATCACCACTAATCACTAAAGGCTAAATAAACTTCTGTCTGAATGAATAACACTTTTAGAATGAGTTTTCAAAGAGAACTGAGATAGTGGCCAAGCACCCCTAAAAATTAGAGTGTTTTATTTAAAGTTTATCTGATAAGTTGAAACATTAAAATCATAGAAAGTCTAGATAAATATAAAAGTTTAATACAGAAAATAAAGCAGTCAGAGTGTGAGGCGGATCAGGGATTGATGGGCGAAGGCAGGCAGAGATAACTAAAATGGGGTTTTATTTACAGAACACTGAATTAACAATCAAAAGGCAGCACGATGGCTGTAAACATGAACAAAATCAAAAGACCAAGACTAACACTAGAACATAACACAAACAGAAGGAAATCAAACCTGGGTTGGAGACATAGAAACAGGATCAAGACAGATTAACCAAATAACTCAAGGACAAGGCACCAACAAAGCATAACCAAAGACTAGACACAACCAAAATAACTCGCAAGAGAGTGAGTTACAAACAGGGTTTATAAAGAGGAAGACTAATGACAGGGGATACAGAATACCTGGACATGATTAACACAGGACAAGACAGGAAGTACATATATGGGCGTGAGGTACTTAACTTGAACACAAGAGGGAGACAAACACAGAGACACGGAACAAGGGACATGAGGGCAGGCATGACACAAAGTTTGTCCTTGCTGAACGAGAGTCTATTAAAAACACTAATGTGACAACTTCTCACTTTTTGTGTCACTGCATAGACCACCCTGATCTGTATCTCATGATCTCATGGAGTCCTTTTGTACTTTTTTGTCACTCTGCTGGTAATAGCTCTTTTTTCAATTTGCTGGACATACACATGCATTTATTGACATTACTTTTTCAGAAGGGAAGGCATATTGAACATATATGTGGAAGCAAACAATCTTTATTCATTTTTTGTTATCTTTAATTCCATATTTCACCAAAACTCACAACAACAATAAACTCTAGACTTTTTTTAAAAGTTCATCACTCAAAGTTAGAAAGTTAACATTACTCAAAACAGCTGCTTTTCTACAGGACCTGCACTGTGGTTTGGTGAATTTATTACACAGATTAGTTTTGGTCTCTGGACAGGTTATCTGGACCTGTCTCTGAATTCAGTTGAATGGCTTAACTTCAGTTTCTTAACTATATTTATAATAAAAACAGGTCATTTCATGTAATAACTAAAGAATAAAAAAACTTCTAAATAAGTATACCATCACTCATAGTTTGAATAATGAATGTAAAATATAATGTTATACATTTGCAGAAAAGTCTGGTTTCAGTTCACTATCTGACATCAGTTTAGTTGTAAACATGGGCTTCAGATGTGGAGTCTTATCACTGATCATCCTGCTGATTATTCCAGGTAAGATTATTCTGATTTTACTGAATTATTGTGTGAAATATAATATACAGAGTTTATAAACATTATGATATTTCAGTAAAGCATACTGAGACTGGAAGGACAAGTATAAAAGGAAGAGAACCCAAAGAGATTCTATATAAAGGAAATGGCTGTTTACTCTTTGAGTAATATGTGATGTGTGCAGCTTTATACAGAAAAAAAAAACATTTAGCAGGAAACCAACTCACAGAGGCTCAAAGAACCACACAGTGTGGTATCCATATGATTTAAATATGTTATGAGGTAAAAGAATCTGAAATACAAACGAAATCAACAATGACATGTCATTAGAATGTGTTAACATAGTCTGGCTTCAGCTGTGCATATCAAAATCAGCACATGGCAGTGCCAAAGTGCAATAAATGCCAACATGCAGACATTTCAGACAATAAGGTTATCAAACCACATATTTATACACTATCATTCCAGCAAAGCAAGACTAGTGTCAGAGTCCACAGTAACAAATAAAATGCCAGTCTTTAACTTGTCATGAGTAAACTAACTGACCAGTGTTGAGGTTGTTACTGAAAAATAGTAATCCTTAACAAAAGTTGTAGTGGGATTACTTTATGCTATTGAATAGTACTCTCATTCTTCATTACTTTACCTTTGCATTATTCAGTAACATTTAAAGAAATCTGTGTCAAATTACAGGTCTGCTTGACTAAAATGTATAGATGAAGCTTACAAAGAGCTGCTTAATGAATATTCAGTCTGACCTGTTTCAACTCTTCAGACTCTTCTTCAGTACACAATTAATCCATAAAAATGTATTATGTATAACATATTCATATTACAGATGGAATCTACTGTCTCTCAGAAAAAAATATACTAAACCAAGCAAAAGAGACTCAACAAGTATGCAGAACCAAGAAATCTCACCAAAAACAGAGATAAGTGCAGAGAATCAAGAAGCCTGAGCAATAGTGGCCAGAGTCCTGAAACAGCAAATGCATATTTGCAGCATAGCAGAGTTAAATGCACTTATGTCACAATCCACTTCATGCAGTCAGCTGTAACAGAGTGCATATGCACATGCACACACACACACACACACACACACACACACACACACACACACACACACACACACACAGGTATGGAAATAAATATTAACATTAACATTTAAATGAATTGTAATGTAATACTTTTAAAGACTATATGAAGCCAGTAGTGATAATGTGATTATATTTATTATCAAAAAGTAACTACATGACATTACCCCCATATGTCTTGGTACTATGTCCTGGGTGATCCCCTAGTGCTCGATGCAGTCCTTCAGGTGGATGGTCACTTCCGGTTGAAAGGCTGTGCATGATTGACTACCACTTCTTGCCTGTGTGTACCGGAGTTGAAAGTGAATTCATTGTAAAGTGTCCTTGGGTATTAGAAAGGTGCTGGATAAGTAACATTCAGTCAATATAAATGTTTTTCATATGAACTTACTGAATGTTCCTTGAGATGGTAGTTCATTGGACACATTTTACTTCTTGCTGTTAGGAAATATTTTATGCCTTTACAGAACATACAGTCCAGTAATATGTGTGAAAAGTGTACCTGTGAGCACAAATTGGTACTTATACTGTATGTCAGTTCTACAGTGTGCACAGAGATTTTGAGCATCATATTATATACAACTTCAAAAACAGTCAAGCTATGAAATAAAGGTGGTGTTTAAAGAAAAGTGTTAAAACAACAATGTAACACTATGTTTACAAATAAAAAGACTGTGAGACTCCTGCAGACTCAGTGATGAACACTTTCACTTTCAGGTTTTTTGGGTGAGGAGATTACCTGCAGTCCTCAGACTATCTGTGCTCTTCAGGAATCTACAGTGAATCTGACGTGCTTTTACTCAAACACCATCAAACCTCAGCAAAGCTTCTGGTTCAGCCCCAAACAAAAAGCTAAATGGAGGAATGAAGGAGATCCAGAAGATTTAGATGTAGACTCAGACTATGCAGGACGAGTGAGATACACTGAGACTATAAGAGACATATACACCAGCTCTGCTAATCTTACAATCAGAGAGCTGAGAGAGAGAGAGACTCGGGGGAATATCACCTCATACTGATTACAGAGAAAGGAGAGAAATATCTCAGCTCAGCAGCCGTCACTCTAACAGTTTCAGGTAATACTGCTCAACTATAATCATCTGTAAAATCACTTTCTACCACTTTATGATGATGAAATATTACTTAACAAATATTTACTGAATGTTTATTTCTACTCAGACCTGCAGGTGAGAATGACCTCTGACTCTAAAAAGCAGACACTGAACTGTAGCACTTCCTGCAGTCTGACCTCTTATTACTACAAGTGGTATAAGAAAGGACAATATGTTCAACAGACATATGGAAGTCAGTTACAGTTATATAACAGAGCTGATTCTGGCAGCTACTCCTGCTCTGTTAGAAGTAATGATGAAATCCGCTCAAATACAGTCTGTGAGTATGAAATCTGTTCATAAGTAATGTTTTATGGATCAGTCACATCAGAAGCTGATCATCTTTCTCCTTTTTCAGGTGTTTCTGATGAGAACTGTTGGAGTGTGATCTACTCAGACAGAAGAGTCTGTGTTTTGGAGGGATCATCAGTGGACTTTCCCTGCACTTACTCATATCCCAGTGATCTCACAGTTAATAAAACATTCTGGTTTTACTTTCAGCCTGAAGTGGAGCCAACAGATCTGAGTAAGGAAGAGCAGTTTGCTGGTCGAGTGGAGTTTGTTGGGGATAAAGAGAGAAACTGCACTCTGAGAATGAAAAATCTGATGAAGACTGACTCTGGACAATATCGCTTTAGATTCATCACTAATACTAAAGGAGGGAAATTCTTTGGAAAACCTGGAGTTATTCTGACAGTCACAGGTAAGTTTATTATATATCTGAATAGAAGAAATCTGCTAACACTTCACAATAAGAAAACCTCTCTTACTGTCAGTCAAGATGTTATTAAATAGCTTATTAATCATTAACTAATAATAGTAATACTGTTCTGGAATCTATTTATTTACATGCCCCCCTTACATTACATTGTATGTTATTTAAATCATATTTAATATAGTTTTCATATTAATGTTAATAAACATTTAAAATCATTAATTAGTTCTCTTTTTAACATATTACTTAATTAATTAAGTATTAATTATTAAATGTTATTTTACAAAAAGACTTAAGTAATGCTAATTAAGCTATGGATACATGTACCAAACTGTGTCTGCATTTTCATTATGCAAAATAGTGTAATTAAGATAATAAATGGATGTTTTAATGTATGCAGTATTAAAAATAAAATAATAGCAAAGAAATAAGAGAAGAGGTGAATTAGTCTTTTTAAACTACTTACCGGTAATAATATTAAAATAAGCAGTCAATGATTAATTTAAACATTACTTAAGCATGAACTCCTGTTTATTCATTCATTCATTCATTATCACACCCGCTTAATCCTTATTAGGGTCGCGGTTAGTCCCCCACCCCCTCACTGGGCGCAGGGCAGGGCATTACACTATTCAACTAAGCCCAGGACAGGGCGCCAGTCCATCGCTGGGTGACACACACACACACAGACACACCTCCGGACAATTTTTTTGAGAGTACCCAATTCACCTGACCTCCATGTTTTTTTTTGGACTGTGGGAGGAAACCGGAGACCCCGGAGGAAACCCACGCAGACACGGGGAGAACATGGAAACTCCGCTCAGATGGGGAATCGAACCCAAGACCCCAGCGCTGAGAGGCGAACGTGCTAACCACTAAGCCACCGTGCCGCCCCTAACTCCTGTTTATTACTTTTAAATTACCATTAATAGAGGTTTCTTTATCATAAACGGCTACCAGAAATGCTACACTGTGTATTTGTTTACATGTTCAGATCTGCAGGTGAAAGTGAGTCCCAGCACTTCATCAGAAGGACAAACAGTAACACTGACCTGTAGCTCCACCTGCACTCTGCCCAACAAACCCACTTACTTCTGGTATAAGAAGGGACAGCCTGTAACTAACAAACCCACCAGATACAACCAGCTCTACCTGGAGTCAGCAAGCTCTGAGGATCTTCTCCAGTATTCTTGTGCTTTAGCAGGTAACACTGTAGAACTTACCAGTTCTGTCTAAGAAATAACATCACAGCTTTATGTGACAATAGTAATATATTTGAACAATTATTGTTAAACCTGATTCAATTCTATGTTGAATCATACATGCGGAATATTTTAGCAACAAATGTTTAACACTTGGACTGTACCTGGTCCTTCAAAGCCCCACCTACAAATGTGTCATATTGTGATTCTGCCCACAAATGTGTTTCATCATAGCTACACCCACAGTCGTGTTCTTTAAAAGTGTGTTGTAAAAATGTGTTCTAGTAGCTCCACCAACAGATGTGTTCTATGTTAGCTTTTGTTATGCCATAAAACAAGTGTATAATAATATAAATACAGACATGTGAAAGAGTTTTTTCTAAGGCAGGAGAAATTGTATCTAAGATGAGAAATCGCCTTGGAGCTAAGATGTTTCAAAAACTTTTGTTCCTTAATAAAAATACATAAATGAATGCATTTTGTCATTTTTATCTTTTACTTTATATTATTTAACACTGTTTCTTCTGTTTTTTTTGTGATGACAAAAACGCAGCAAACGTCTCCATTCAGTATATATATTTGTATCTGCATAACAAAATGTGCAAATGGCTGTGAAACTATATTATATAAATTATAAATATAATTAGTCCCATTATGTTTGTATCTAATGAAAAAATAAAATATTTTCATCTTTAGGATAGAGAGAGAAAACACACAAAACAAAGCAAACGTCTCCATTCATGTTGTGCAACCGCACACAGTTCTATATAATATAGTATAATATATATTATTTATATATAATATATATCTATATATGTAATGATTTTCATCTTTATGATAGAGAGAGAGAGAGAGCTGAGGTGAGCTGAGGTGAGCTGAGGTGGTACCGGTTGGGTGAGGGGTGTGCTATTTTACATAACAGTACTTTGCTAATAGCTCTCTAATCTGTGACAAGGAGGAGGGGGAGGCTTCAGGGGCTTCAGCAGCTTCAGGAGTTTCAGGAGAGTGACTCTGAAAATTCCTCAGAATGTCTCCGTAGTTCTAGTGTTAACATAATGAGAAACTGGATTTTCTCACCCAGAAATCATGTGTTAAAATTCCCAATTATCTGATATGTAGTAAATCAGCCAAGATATATTTTTGCAAAAAATTTTTTGCTGGTCCAAATTTTTACTAGTCTACACCTGGAACTGCAAGGCTAATGTTGCTACCAAAGTAGAACTAGAACTTGTTAGAACTCAGTAGTCACTTAAATATGGTATGCCATAACATGACCTAAGCCTATCTACTAGTGTGTGAAACCTAAAATAAGATCTAGATGTGGTCTGAGAGACATTTTGGTGATATTTTAATTTAAGAAATGACTGGACTATTTAGAGGATGATTTTGTGCTAGTGTTTATTAGCTACATTAGCTTGGAAGCTCCAGTTTCAAACTAAAGAAGCAAAATTTGGACTCCAAACATGGCTGATCTATTGAATGTGTGGTAAACTGAACAAAATATAAATTTTGGCTGAATCCTTCCTTTAAAGCATCAGAGGCAGAATGTTTATGAGTCTTCTGTTATAACTGAGGATGTTGTTCATCTCTTCTTTTAAAAGGTCCTGAGGAGACTTCAGTGTTAACATTTCTGACAGTGGGTGTGGTCATCGTCCTGGCTCTACTGCTCATCACAGGTTGGATGTGGTTGAGGTTTGTGAACTCTGAACATATTTTATCACTCACTCATTTTATCATTTTTAAAAATGATTATGAATTATCTGCCAATTTAATCTGATCAGAGTACTTTTCTGTTTATTTCTCAGAAAAAGAAAGTCCAGTCCAGGTACAGACCACAGAAGCACTGGAGACAGTGGACAGGTGAGCAACAGGTGGAGAGAAGACAGACTGTAGATGAGACTTCAGAGTTTCTCAGTTCAAGGAGTTGTGACTTGATTCAAACTTGACCTTAACTGACAGGCAGCTCAAACCAGATTTTAAACATAAACTTACCGGTAAATCTCAAGATCAGCAGTAAATGTGCTTCACTAGAGTGGAAATGGATGCAAAACTATAATTTTAGATTAGAACAATGTGAGTGAACACAATGTAATTTGACTTCTGCGTTTAATCCATTTGTGCAGTGAGACACACACACACACACACTACTAAACACAACAAGCATGTTAGAACATGTGCCCAAAGCAGTGGGCAGCCCTATCCACGGCACCCGTGGAGCAGTTGGGGGTTAGTTGCCTTGCTCAAGGGCACTTCATACCATGACTTGCCCAGGGATTGAACCGGCAACCTTCCAATCACAAGACCAGATCCCTAGCCATCAGGCCACTGCTGCCCCCAAACACATTTTGGTTCACATGAGTTAATCTTGGTGAACATTCAATTCAGTTTAATTCAGTTTTTCTTTGATAGTTCTTTTTACAACAGACTCAGTTACAATGCAGCTTTACAAACATCCCAGTCCAAGCACCTGATAAAGTAACCGATGGTAAAGGCGATGGTGGTATGAGAAACTCTCTAAGATAAAGAGGAAGAAACCTTGAGAGGAACCAAGTTCAAAAAGGGGAACCTACCCTCCTCTCCTCAAGACTGGACAGCAGAACAAACAAAAGACAAAATTACTAAAAACTGATTCAGAACTATGTGTAGTTAAAATAAAAGACAAACAAACTGATCATTGAACAGTTTGACAAAAACTCTTCAAATTACAGACTAACTTCAGGCCTGTAAATTCATGAGGCTCTGACTCTGAGGCTGATGTTGGCACTTTCTTTCTGAAATGAAGTGAACAGAGGAACTTCTCTTTTAATCTGCACTTCAATATTTCAGCTCATCACTCAGACTTACAAGCTAACGTGAAAACAAGTTATATTTAGCCATTCACTGAACTCTTCTTAAGGCCTTCGCCATCTTGTACTTTTGTCTCTCAGCTTCTCTTTTACAGATAATGACTGTTTACAGCCGAGAGATAAGAATTCACAATATTTAGATAGTCTTACTGAAAATGACACACTAATACAGGAAACATGAGCAGTCTTGATGTCTTCAGTTAGGTGCCATCATATCTGAAGATGATGGAGAATTTTTTTTTAAAGAGCAGTGTTACATCAACAGACTGGAGTGTCATGACATGCTGTAAAACCTGTATCCATCATCTTCACACCTGCTGAAAGCACTAAACCTAAAAACACCTAAAGTTCTCTACACATTCTGCCTCAGGTGTGTCTTACTGTGAATCGCTGGTGATGTTGGTTTTTTGTTGTTGTTACTTTTTGATATGTGTGTTTAAACTGGTTATAATCACTTAAATGAGAAGCTTTACTTACATTGAACCTCAATACCCTAAATATTAAGTCATTTTGAGCATTTCTTCATCATATTGTTAATTCCAGCAGTAATTAAAAATAAGAGGGGGAGTTTGATTTCCTGATTTTGGATTGTAATGTACACGGCCTGTTTTACTAGTATGAAGGTAAATGGAAGCCTTTGTAGTAGAGTATTTAATTTTAAACCCTCAGTATGCTGTGAAAAAAATTGTTTACTCCGACAATGATCCTATTTTCCATTTACATTATTTTCAGAATCAATCTGATGTCATTTAAAATAAAATAAAATAAAATAATAATAATAATAATAATAAATCTATTGCAATATTGGATGCATTTATTTCATCATAGTTACTTTAATTTGCCAGTATGTGGTGTGATTAAGTGGCAGCCAAATATAGCCTAATTTTTAGCTCCTCTCTCTCTCTCTCTCTCTCTCTCTCTCTCTCTCTCTCTCTCTCTCAGTGTGACCCTGCTTCTGTACATGATCATGTCCCCCCACTTGTCATGACCTCTGACCCCAAACCACGAGACTCTTCAGATGATCAGGATGAACTTCACTACTCCAGCATTCAGTTTAAAAGCTCTCACACAAAGGAAAAGGCTCTAACCCCTATTTTCACACATACTCTTTCCATCACAGAGGACCAGGATGTTCAGTATGCTGCTGTGGCCTTCAGCAGAGGTGGGGCTGTAAGTAACTCCTTCATTACACCTGTTTTTTTTATCTAGCTGTTCCTATCATCCATGACTTCCTGTCATAATATTTTAGTTTAGTTCATTTTCTTTTTTGTACATCCAAGTTACAGTGAAAGTAAAGTTGTTTTTGTCCTCACCTGTGAAGTTACCATTTTGGAGATACTTGTTTGGTACTTCATACTTAGTTGCTCACTGGACTAAGGATCTGTCACTCTGTTCTGAGGATTGCGAGTTTGAATCCCAATCATGCTGTTTGCCATCTGCAGCCAGGGCCTGAGAGAGAAAAATTGACTGTGCTCTCTCCGGGCGGGTAAGATGGCACTCTCTCCCCAGTACTACTAAGTAATGTTGCCTGGCTTATGTGTCTGCCAGGCGATCCATCAAAACTGCTCTTTGCTCTGGTGGCAATGTATCTGCAGCAGTTCAAAAAGAGGCGGCCCTTGACTTCACATGCATCAGAGGAGGCCTGTGTTAGTTTTCACCTTCTTAGAGTTAGATACATTACAAGTGATAGGTAGAATCCTAACGAATTGACGGATCGATTGGCTACCAAACACATTGAGGAGAAATTCAGGTAAAATAAAAAAGAAAACAGAAAAGAAAAAGAATTATTATTATTATTATTATTATTATTGCATGTCGCGTATAATCATTTAACACATAATTTTAAGATCTTCTAATGTGTGACTTGATAATGCGCTGGTATCTAAAGCACTTAAAGTCAAATAAGAAGCTACTGAGCTTAGTTTACTACATTGGACTGATTGTAAAATTAATGTATGTTAAGCCATTTTTAGCAGCTCTGTTAGTTTCTCTTTGTGTTCCACAGCCTGGCTGCAAAGAAGCTGAGGACCCATCTCAAAACCTACAGCATGATCAAAAAATATGAAACCCCTAAAAAAACACAACACACTCACTGTGAAGGACTCTGTGGAGCACATTCACTGTTCTAGAGCCTACACTGAGGTTTGGATCTACTAGTGTATCTCCAAAGATATGGAAAAGCTTGTGTTCATAATTTAATTCAAAAAGATCCAGTGTTATATTTTATATTAATTGCACATAAAGGTGACATATTTAAAGCTTTTTTTGCTTTAATTTTGACAATAGTAATTTACTCAAAACTCTGGATCTGCGACCCTGATCAGTATTAAATGGAAGATAACAGATTGAAGGATGGATGAGTTTACCTTTATATGTGTAATAACAGTGTCTTATCATAATTATATTGATTCAAAAGAGAAGGCGTACAGATAATATTGTATAATAAGATAAAAATATTTTAATAGATCATGTATAATAATATACTGCATACAGTTGAGTGCAAAAGTTTACATACCTACTATAGCAAACTCCCCTAATACACCTTTAGTCATTCTTCTCCACAATCCAGTTCCAGCCATTCCTTTTCACAATGCCTATGAAATGAGAGCCGCCCCTGGTTAAACTCCATATTTAATTTAAAAGTACAAATAAGTTAACCCATTTTCTACAGACATTAACTGTACATTTTTTCATTTTTAACTGAATTTATGATTGTGGAAAATTGTTTTATTTTTTCAGTGTATTCAATCTGTGCAATAAAATCTGCAGAAAATATTTTCATTTGTCCCCTGATGAGGTAAACTTTCAAAACACTTCTTTTCACTTAGGAAATCAACAAACTATGAAATTTTACCAATTTGCTCTCAATTGTAATTTGTAGTTTGTGTTTATTTTAATAAATAATTATTTCTTTAGTTTTGTGTACCTGTGCTATCTTTGTGTGATGTCTCACTGTGATACTTCAAATCTAAATGTTCTTAGAGAAGGTTGTTATGTCAAGAATGAGATCTCCACCCTATCCTTCCAGACATGGTGGAAAGCCTGTAATCATGGTAGTGCAACTTTCACCATCATATAACTGCGTGAAAGTTTGTGGACATTCTGGAGCCTTTATAGCTTTGGGCTGGACTCAGAGTGACCATTGCTCACTCAGTCAAGAACATGACTTTTACCCGTGTTAGTGAACCAGTCTGAGTCTCCACTGGAATAGTCCTGCTGTGTAACCTTGACTATGCAGCTGAATGTGTAGTTTGTCTAGTTAACATTTCGTTTGCATACATCAATAACTGCTTGTTCAGAGATGTGTTATTTGGGGAAGACACCTGAGCATGCACCCACAGCACTTACTTTAATAGTCTTTGCATATATTAGAAATCTGGCATGGAGAGTCAGGAAACTGGATCTTTATTGTTTATTTGCAGAAGATGACAGGCACAGAGTCACCAATCCAGTTCAAAGAGCACATATGTCATGTCACACGCCGTCATCGCTTCGTGATGGTAGGCTGCACAGACGAGTCACTTCTCTCCAATGCCATCTGTCTCTGGTTGCTTGTAGCAGGCTAGCACCTGTTAATCCAGTCCATGCCTTGATGTTATCCATCCTGGTTATTCTTGGTCTTCCACGTCTTCTGACTCCCTCCACAAGTCCAGTCATAACACTTCCTTCAATGCTCTCATGTG
>BRDA01086142.1:0-18186 GCA_036984385.1 Crenuchus spilurus
TGGAGGAAAACGTTTCCTGACTCGCTCCTCCAAAACACCCCAAAGTGGCGCAATAATATTTAGACACAAAGACTTGCTGTCTTGGTCACAGATGCTCCAGCAAGACGTGCACCAACAGTTTGTCCTCTTTTGAACTCTGGTATGTCACCATAATGTTGTGTGCATTGTAATATACTATATAACTGTGCTCTTACCTGCTAACTGAACCTTCATACTCTACTCTTACTGGTGCAATGTGCAATTAATGAAGATTGGCCACCAGACTGGTCCAATGTAGCCATGAAACCTCCCACACTAAAATGACAGCTGTTTCAGTTTCATTGTCTAACCCCTGTATATATGCTTTGTCAGCTAGCTCCTGAGCATGGTGTCTACATTTGTTGTAAAATTGTAGAAATATGATTGTTCTAAAAAACTAGATCCTAGATTTTAGTATCTCAACCTGCCCCCTTGCTTCTCTCTCTGTTCAGCTAACCATCTGCTCCCCATTCAGCCACTTCAGATGCAGCTCAGGTATCATTTTTAGAGAGAGGGAGGGAGGAGTATTAAGGTCCAGAGAGACAAAACCCTGGCCAGTTGAGACTTAGGAGAGCATTAGTCCAGTATGGTTCTTCACAGGGTGATCCAGGCTGCTCGTGATGGTGATGTTAAGGCTCTGAGGGTCCTGCACCGGTCTGGCTGCCTCACCTCAGCCATCACTGACCCCCAAGGTGCCACACCTGTCCACCATGCTTCCCGCTGCGGCCAACTTGACTGCCTACATTTTCTGGTTACAGAGGCTGGCCTCCAGGGTCACATCCGGGCCAGAAACGGGGCCACAGCGGCCCATGATGCTGCAGCAACTGGTCACACTCTGGAACTGCAGTGGCTTCTGGAACACGGGGATTGTAGGATTGAGGTGAGATGAGCTGATGCTCACATACTTCTTTACTATACTTTAGGACTAGTTCTTGCTGTAAGTCGTATCATTTTATAAGGCCCTGGAGGCCCCAGGGGCCCCATGAACACAGTGTATAGGGTATTTTTATGTTATGATATTGTCAGAAAAATCTCTGATGTCATCATTCATGACTATGAACCACAAAAAATAAAGAATGCAGAAATGCACATATATAATATTTAGTTTACTTCACACTGTTTCATAATAAAATTAATGCAGAAGTTTTTCCTATGTACACTATATGTCTAAATGTTTGTAGACACCCCTTCTAATGAATGCATTCAACTACTTTAAGCTGCACCCACTGCTGACACAGATGTACAAATGCACAGAGCTTGTGTTGTCACTGTACAGAAGTATTGCCAGTAGAATAAGATGCTCTGAGGCAGACAAACATGAACCTATTGGCATCATACCGTATGCCAGGTGTGGGCTATAGGAGAATAAATCCCCCCAGTAACTGTGTTGTCTGGAGTGATGGTGCGCCATCCAAAACTTTTGGGATAAGGTGGGGTGTTGATAATCCAACATCCTGACCTCATTAACGCTCTTATCAGTGAATCCAAAGAAATCCTCACAGCAATGCTCTAAAATCTCATAGAACCCCTACCTTGGCAAGTACTTCAAGCAGGATCAACGTTTTAATACCCTTGATTGCAGAAGGAACAATGAATGAACATGTGTCCCAATACTTTGTGCATAATAGTACGATTGCGGTATGTCCTGCTTTACTTCCAAGTTGTCTACTAAACAAGTCATTACATTTACAGCGTTTGGCAAATGCTTTTGCCACAGCAACTTGCAATTTCAGTAATAATAGTTTTATAGGCAAATGTAGCATTAGGAGTCATGATTGAGGACTCATATTGAGGTGTGTTTCATCATGATTCATGATGAGGTCATGATTGAGTGAGGTGTGTTTGCCAAGCTGGGAACTGGACTGTACTCTGCAACATGGGAGGCAGCGTTGTTACCCACTACACTGTACTAACCACTTTATGACAATTTGCTACAAGACTATGATTTAAACACCCACCCACCCATCCATCCATCCATCCATCCATTATCTTCCACTTAATAGGGTTGCGCAGAGTCCCCTACCCCTTCATTATGTGCAGGGCATGGCATTACACACTATCATAGCCAAGCCCAGGACAGGACACCAATCCATCGCTAGGCACACACACACACAAGAACAATTTAGAGTACCCAATCCATGTTAAGTAGGGCTCAGTCCAGCCAATGTCTTTATTATGTCTGGAAACATATGTTGCAGGATTTTGGTGTAGAAGTTATTTCATGACATACATGATGTACTACACACTGTTACTTGTTCATGATGGAATGAAGAAGTGGGATAGACAGCATGGGCTTCATAAAGTGGGAGTGGTGAGGTTGAGGTCCTGGACGACTTCCTCCATGCTAACAGTATTTATAGCTAATTGGCTGATTAGGGTTTTGAGTTGATGTTGGTATGAGGTGACTGTGCTGCTTTTTCATGGCTGTAGGATCAGGATGGTGAAGGAGCTACTGCTTTACATTTGTCTGCGAGGTTTGGCCATACTGAGGCAGTGCAGTGGTTGCTGTCTGCAGGGAGCAGCACTGAGACAGAAACAGACTGTGGAGGGCTTCCTGTCCATTATGCTGCAGCAAGTGGGCATCTCACTTGTCTCAAACTGCTTGTGTCACACTCCCCAAGGTGAGACCTAATGTGCATTTGTTTTTATACTCTGTCAGGATATGCGGGTCATCAAAATATTATGACAATCAGAACAAAATATTTTTGCATTATATATTTCAACTAGAACATAATCTGTTCATGTTGGCTTGGATTTAAAATTATATTATCCTGTAAAGTTACCACCAGACAGTGACAGTATGTAATAGTAGTATTACCTATTATTATATTATATTATATTATATTATATTATATTATATTATATTATATTATATTATATTATATTATTTATTTATTTATTTTATTATTAATTATATTATTGTATCCTATATATTTTATATGTATGTTAGGGATAGATAGGTAGGTAGATAGATACGTTATTGATCCAGAGGGAAATTAAGGCCTCCAGTATCTTAGAAAATAGTATGGTCCACACAGTAAAAATACACTAAGAAAAACAAAAAACACTTACATAGTGTATAAAATGAAAAGTCACCTGATGTGCAATGTAGCTGAGCAGCCACAATTATTGTCAGTAATTGTATAATCATAAAATGTATTTCCAGAGTCTATATAAATTACTGTGCAAATATGTATACTCCTGTACATTGCGACCAACACATACATACAAACATATGTAATGATGACTGTAAAAAACTGTCTTAAGATTAAGATTTAACTCAGTCCACAGTGGCCTCCCCCTGAGTGATGAAATTTTGATTTCAGAGGTGGGAAGTACACAACTGGCTTCAGTACAGGGGTGGGGGGCTTGAACATAAATTAAGTTACTATTAATTATTAATAAATATTAATACATTATTTAAAATGTTATTAATTATAGTTTATTAATAATTATTAGCTACTAATAATGATATAATAATAACTAGTAATAGTTATTACCGGTACTAATAAAATAATAAAAATGATACAATAAATAAATAGAACATTGTTACATTATTATTAGATATTAATAAATTATTAAATTGAGCATTTAATAAAATTCAAACTCTTTCAGTTCACTGTTTTTGTTTTCCTATTACTTTTTTTTAGTTTTCTATTGTTACTGTTAAGTTCACTGTTCACTGTGGTTTGATGAGTCGTAAAGCATGCAGCATAAAATTATCATCCAATTCTGTGTTTCACCTTGTTGGTCAACTTCACTCCAACTCATTACCACAATTACCACCATTATTTTAGTAATGTATGGTCAATAGACCTCATTTACATAGAATTATGCCTCTTTTTTTGTAAAAATAAGCAGATAACACAGGTCAATTTGACCCAAAGATCACAGAAGGGATAACTATTAACATTTCAACATAGTCAGCTCATTCAAGGCTTCCAAACACAGACACAGATTCAAACGGCCAATATGTTAACAACTTACAGTGGCAGGTGAACACAGTTACAGTGGCAGGTGAACACATGCAAAACACAACCAGATGGAGTGACGGGGGGGCGGCCAATCACACATTAGTAAGAAACAGCTGAGCCAATCGATGAGCTTGTGGGCGGTCAAAAGGGAAACATGCTTCTGCTTGAGTGGCCGTTTTTCGCTTGGTCCTAGTGCTCGACTGGTCTCCATTTAATATAGCATAACATTGTTTTTGGAGGGTAAAAACTGCAGAGGACCAAAACTGCCTTTTTAAAAAGTGCAGGCAACATGTTCCCCCTGTCTGCACCCTCCTTACATCTGCATCTGTGCCTCCCCTCATCCTCCATGAGCAGAGTTAAAAAATCTGATGGCTCTTGGAACAAATGATGACCAGAGTTGGTTTGTTGAGCAGGTCAGTGACCAAAGCCCTCTATTAATTTCTGAAGGTAAACTGATCAAATTTATTGGTCTATTATTAATTTACGTCTTTTATTAGCCTTGTCTTACTGTAGGCTAAATTAATACACAAACATGTCTCCAATAGTACAAGTTCCAGTATAAATAACATTAATGTTTAATAGGACAAATCAGCATTTGCAATTCTTAAATCAAAAGACCTGAGCAACTCTGAAAAATGCCAAATTGTGATGGTTAGATACCTGGGTCAGAGTATCTCTTAAACAGAAGGTCTTGTGAGATGTTCCTTATATATAACAGTACATCCAGTGAACTGATAACAGGGTCATGGGCACCCAAGGCTCACTGATGAACGGGGCAGTGAAGGCTATTAGTATGTAATCTGATCCCACAGAAGTGCTACTGTAGCACAAATTGCTATAAAGATGGATAGAAAGGTGTCAGAACACATAATGTATAGTACAGCTTAACCTAAACATATGCAGACTAAGTTCATGGTAACTGTGAATGGCAGTAGTCTCTTTTAGCAGAATATTTTGATCTGCCACACTGCAGAAATAGTTTGAGGAATGGTTTGAGGAACATGATAAACAGTTGAAGGTACTGACTCCAAAATGCCAGGAAGACAACCCAACTGAGCAGGTGTGGGATGTGCTGGACAGACACAATCCACAGTGGCTCCGACTGTCAAATTACAGAATGTAAAGGATCTGCTGGTAACGTCTTGGAAACCCCTGGACATCTTCATGTCCAGATGTCTTGTGGAGGTCAAGGCATGAGGGGAGCTTCAAAATAAAGGCATTGTTATGGCTGATTGGTGTGTGTTCCATGTATATTGTGTATATCATCACTTCTGAAACAAAACCTTGTATCACTCTCTTTTTATTTTTAATGAAATTTTACATTTCAATGTAAAAATAATTTATTTAAAGTCATTTGGAGATTATGTAAAAACTTACAGTTTTTTTATAGTGATTATATGTAAATATATTTACAGTACTGAGATTTTTGTGGGACTCATCTGGATCTTTAACCTGAAAAAAATGACTTACATAGCATTTCTGGCTGGAAAATGGATGAAAACAAAAACAAACACATCTCAGTATGCAGAACAGTTGCCTACACCAACCACTCACTCAGCTCTTTCTCCTGTTTCATACTAACAAAGTGAGCACACAAAGGTAGCAGCTGAGAGTCACGTTGAAGGTACTTTGGATCGATGCCGGGCTGGTGGGGGGTCAGACATATGTTAAACGGATCCTCTTGGCTCAGTGCTCAATAATACATGAGCAACTTCTTACCTGCCACATGTCAGCACCTGTGCCGTTACACTGGGCCAGGCTCCACCCCCTCCTCACACACCTTATACCCATCTCTTCTCCCACAGCCTTCTCCATACCTTAACACACACGAGGTACCTCATGTCTCAAATATTTGATGGCTGCCACTGTGCTGTACAGTGACCTCCAGAGTCATGGGCAGAAAATGATAAAATGAGAAGCGGTGTTGTTTCCCATCACTCCATCTCCCAGCTCTCCTCATCTCCTCATCAATGGAGGTCCAGCTTTCTCCAAGCAGATGCTGCCCAGAACTCCTCCGTAAACTCTCAGAGTTTTCTGCGCTCATCTCATTTAACTATGCTGAACAAATGGTCTTAAATAGTAACTGACTTGAGGTTGCACCTTCTGGTCAGTCAGTAGCCAATGTGCTTGCACACAGAGAAATTTGACCTCCACATTTAACTCATCTGTGCAGTGAAACACACACACTAGGGGCAGTGAGCACATGTGTCTGAAGCAGTGGGCAGCCATAGCAGGTGGGGATCATTTGGGAGTTAGGTGCCTTGCTCAAGGGTACTTCAGTCATGACCTGCCAGTGACCTTCCTGTCACAAGACCAAATCCCTAATCACCAGGCTATGGCTGCCCCAAAAACTATTGTAGCACAAACGCTGACAAAATTAATGCTGGCTATTGTAGAAAGGTGTCAGGACACAGTGCAGCACAGCTGGCTGTGCATAGGGCTAATGCTGTGCATTTTAAATAGCTATCACATGTGTACCTCACCTGGTGCAGATGTGTGGATCATCAGATGTCAACTGGGGCCACTCCCCTTTACCTGGCCTGTCAGGAAGGTAATCTGCATGTGCTGGAGTACCTGGTGAAAGACTGTGGAGCAGATGTACACCTCAGAGCCCGAGACGGCATGAGTCCCCTACATGCTGCAGCACACATGGGCCACTACAGTCTGGTGGTCTGGCTGGTGAGTACCTCACAGCTCGTTTTGACTCAAAACCTATTGTTGTTGTTTATTTATAATACATGATAAAATACTGCTGTGTGTAAGTGTATATTTTAGGCAGTATGTGAGATTTGTATTGACTGCTGCAATGTACTCTTTAGGCATCGTTCACAGATGTGGATGTGTCATGTCAGGATCAGAATGGAGCTACTGCTCTGCACTTTGCTGCCAGTGAGGGTCACCACCGCATCCTTGAGCGTCTGCTGCTGATGGGGGCCAAAGTTCTATATGATGGATGGGGTGGAACTCCTCTTCATGATGCTGCAGAGAATGGAGAACTGGAGGTGATACAGTCAGTTATCATCAGTGCATTAAACTGAATGTGGCAATTCAACTAGCACTTAATTTTTTGGCCAATGTGCTTGCACACAATGGATTTTGACTTCCACATTTAACCCATCCATGCAGTGAAACACACACTAGTGAACACACTAAGCTGTGAGAACATGTGCATGAAGCTGTACATACATACATACCAGTGGTGATTGCTCTAAGACTGCAAGGGAAGCTCAGCTTCCCCTAAAATGTCAAAAAATAAGTGATCAATAATATACTGTTGTGTGTGCATGTCATTGACTAAATATGTGCTACAACACGCTCAACTTTTGTTCAGAATCAGCTTCTTATCACTGGTAACGACGCGGCTTTCCTCTCACTCATTCCCGCAGCTTCACAGTGCTTTAAACAGGGTGGACGCTCAGCGTCCACAGAGTTCAATGGCAAAGCAAAGCGTGCAGCGAAACGAGACGAGTCATTGGATGAATCCTGAGCTTTGTCCCGCCCATCGGACGCTCAGCGTCTCTGGGGGTCTATGGGGCAGTGGGCTGGCCTCGGCTGGCCCGGACGCTCAGCTTCTGCATGATGATTGGATGATGTGTCTGAGGCTGAATCCCTTTTTGATTGACAGCTAAATGAGTGAATCAGCGATCTTTTGGTGTAAACATCCGTGAGAGCATTTTTTTTTAATTTTCATTCTGTTCTGAGTTGAACCGAAGACTTTCCTAATCATCTTAGCGGCATTTTCTTTGTTAAAAACGACTAGCGACAAATCGAGCTTCTATTTCTGGTGTTTTTTTGTAGCTGCTTGTGTTTGGAGACTGACTTCTATCACTCTTTCTGACTTCTATCGCAGTTTCTGTCCAGCGGTAGCACTGACAGGCGGACACATATATATATATATATCTGTAGTGAGATGAACAATAAGCAGGAATGAAAATGCAACCCATGAAAGCAATTACTAGTTAAATATGAATGACTATAAAGAGAAGAAAGTGTCCTCACAAGTACTGTTGATTAGAAGTAAAAGTTTTAATACACAAGTTAGTCACCTGTGGTTAGTAACTACTGTAAGTAATTGATGTCCCAGTGCTGCAGAGTCCTGCTGGCCAACAGTGTCAGCCCACTAGAGAAGGACATGGATGGCTTCAGTGCAGTGGACCTGGCGGAGTACAATGGTCATGGAGATTGTGCCGCACTCCTCCGATCTGTTCAGGTGCGTGAAAGACCAGGTGTGCTTTGCTGAAACAGCACCAAACATGGTTTGACTGAAAAATTATATTTATGGGGATTTTTTGTCAAACTTATGTAATAACAGAAGTTTGTGAGGCTGGAGCACATAACTCAGCCTCTCATTCATTCATGCCCTATATATACCCTTCCATTCTACCTACTCCTCATAACAACAACTGCGCACCCACCACTACCCTGGCACCTTTCAGTTCTTCTGACTGTAAATAGCTTCTCCTGCCTCAACTTCTCTTATCACTAATCTGTCAAAAACGGGGCTGGCTTCAGGCTCAGGTTTCAGGAAACTATGACTTGAGAGCTATACCACAAAGCAGGATTTCTCAGTAAACTGGACCTTAGCCAAAAGTTGATGATGTTCCTTAGCTCTTCTACTATTGGACAGGCTTGTTTATTACAGCCTAATTTACCTGCTTTATGGAATGCGCCTCTGTTTTGTTAAGTTATTAAATCATTTTATTTACTGCCTACAACAAGTGTAAAGTGTGGAGCTATGAGCATGAGGAATATAAGATTATGACTCTTTAGACAAATTCTGTGCTGTTTTATTGGAAACCTCCAACCACATACTATAGCCCATCTCTTGTTTGTCTTCCTCTAAGCTTTCATAGGTGGTCAGTTTCTGTAAAGTGAACTTATACTTTTTCCTGGTGGTTCACTCTCAGACCAGAAGTGGTGTGTGTAAAAATACCAGCAAAGCACACCACTGATACTTACCAGCACCACACACACTACCATGATCCTATGTCAGTGACATTGTTGTGCTGAACATGGACCGCCACCCAAATAATGTGTGGAGAGTGGTGGTCCTGTGGTCTAAACATGATCAATCACAGAGTAGAGGGGCTGAAAAACTGTGTAGTAACAAATGGGCTACAGTCCATAATTGTACACCTGCAGTATGTGAACAGTGAGAGGTAGGAGTGTCTTTTTTTTGACATTTTGATGTTTTTATTGTTTATTTTGATTACCACACAGTAATCAGGAGCTTTACAATCAGAACTACACAGAAAATCTGCCAGTGTTAAATCAACACTATTAGAGTTAAATTAACACTGAGGGTGTTACATTTTGACACCCTCCGTGTTAATTTAACTCCAATAGTGTTGATTTAACACTGGCAGATTTACTGTGTACAGCAAAGTGGTTGAACAGTCTGCTCTGCTGCCTGCCTAAATTTCTCCAGATCTCTGACAGTATTCTGCCACCTACTGGTGTAACTGTCAAAGCTTACGCATCACCTTTTGTGGTTTGATTGTGAATGTAATTAAATGAGTTACTCATTACTCTTCAAGCTATCAAATGACAGCTGTAGATACTTTCAGTGATGTTTTCCTAAATAACTCATTATGAGGAGACAATCACTACCTACAGAAGAATACAGACTGGTGATCTTTTTATCAAGTGAGATCTGATTGTTATTTTAAACATCTCCTTCAGCTATAACCTTAAAACCATGTCCTTGTATCTACACTCACTGTCTGTATAATCAGCTTTATAGGTGCACTTTGTAGTTCTACAATTACAGACTGAAGTACATCTGTTTCTCTGTATACTTTATTATCCTCCTTTCACCCTTTTCTTCAGTGATCAGGACCCCCACAGAGCAGGTATTATTTGGTGGAGGATCATTCTCAGTAATGCAGTGACACTGATGTGGTGGTGGTGTGTTAGTGTGCATTTCAATGATAGAAGTGGATCAAACACAGCAGAGCTGCTGAAGATTTTAAACAGTGTCAACTTACTGTCCATTCTGTTAGATACACCTATCTTGTTAGTCCACCTTACAGACATACAATCAGAGACAGTAACTCATGTGTTCCTACACGGTGTGATGATTCATCAGTGGTCAAAGGATGCCCACAGGACAGTGATGGCTGGATATTATTGGTTGATTGATTCTCAGTTCAGCAGTGACACAGAGGAGTTTAAAAAGTCCAGCAGCTCTGCTGTGTCTGATGAAAGGAGTATAACAAAGTATACAGAGAAACAGATGGACTACAGTCTGTAATTGTAGTACTACAAAGTGTACCGTTATGGTAAGCAAAGCTGATAAAATACTGATCAGGCATTGTCGATGGATGTGCTGTAACAAGTCCAATCCATGGCAGCTCCACCTCAAAACATAACTTAAAGGATCTTCTGCTAAAGTCTTGGTGTGAGATACCACAGGGTATTGTCAGAGTATTGTATACTGCATCACTCAGCAAGTCAGATCTGGACCAACAGCATTAAGAATATTAGCATATTGGTCATAATGTTTTGGCTCATTGATGTATGGATTAGTTTCCAAGAGTACTGAATAATAAGGCAATAGTAATGGAGTAAACAATGTGACACCAGGATTCAGTCGATTATGTAATAGTGTAGTCTCTGGGTCACTGGCCGACATGTACACCTACTGGTGAAGTGAAACCTAAAGAGGCTCAAGAGAAGTGACACTGCTACATGAATGAAGCGGAAAATGTGTCACCCTTACCCTCTGATTCCTTCCCAGAATCACAGTCATTTGTTGGCCAAGTATATTTGCAGATGAGGATTTGTTCTTGAAACTGATAAATATACAGTACCCTCCACAATTACTGGCACCCCTAGTTAAAATGTGTTAAATGTGCATAATCTCACTCTGAAAAAAATGTAGAAGAAAGCAATCTTCAACTCAAGTGAAAAAAGGAAAAAATCCTGACTAAGAAATAATTATTTCCCATAAAATGACCTGTTCCACAATTATTGGCACCCTTAACAATTTATTGGAAATAAATGTACAGTATTTGAACCATTTATGTAATTTCTATTGTAGTTTATAAAGTGGATCAAAGTATCTAGGAACCTTTAATTAGTAATTCATCACTTCCTGTTTCCCTGGAGTATCAATATGGCATTACATTGAGGCCTATTTCTCTTACTCACTCTTAAACATGGGAAAGACAAAATAACACACTATTCAAGTAAGGCAGATGTGTCGACCTTCATAAATCAGGCAATGGCTGCAAGAAAATAACCTCTCACCTCATAAGTGTAAACCGGAGGAGTTTGCCAAGCGATACTGAGATTTTAACTAGGACCATGTGCTTTGGTCAGATGAGACCAAGATAGAGCTTTTTGGCAACAAAAACTATAAGCGTAACACCAAGGATGAGTACACAGAAAAACACCTCATGCCCACTGTTAAGTATGGGGGAGGATCGGTGATGCTGTGTTTCTCCTCCAAAGGACCTAGGAACCTTGTAAGGATACATGGGATCATGAACTCTTTGAAATATCAGGACATTTTGAATCAGAATCTGGTGGGCTCTGCCCGAAAACCGAAGATGGGTCATCACTTGGTCTTTCAGCAAGATAATGACCCCAAACGTGGCCAAATCTACTCAAAAATGGTTCACAAGGCACAAAATCAAGCACCTCTCATGGCCATCTCAGTCCCCAGACCTCAACCCAATAGAAAACCTGTAGGGAGAGTGCATAGGAGAAGACCCAGGACTCTGGATCCCTCTTTCTGTATTGTCCCATGTTGTGAAGAGTTATAGGAGAATATTAAGTGCTGTTTTTTGGCAAAAGGAGGTTGTACAAAGTACTAACACCAGGGGTGCCAATAATTGTGGCACACATGATTTCATTCAAAAAATTGATTTCTTAATGTGTGTTTTTTTCCCACCAAATAAAGGCACTTGATTTAAACCTTAGATTTTTCTCTTTTTTGCATTGTTGTCATATATATATATATATTTTTTATTATTTATTAGAAGCCAAAGAACACTTCTTAACCAGGAGTGCCAATAATTATGGAGGGTACTGTATGTGAATCAGGCATAACATTAAAGTCTGCTAATATGCCTAATATGGCTGTTGGTCCTCTACATGCAACCAGAACAGCACCAACCCACAAGTCATGAACTCTACAAGACTCTGAAGATCATGTTCCAGCACATAACACAGATGCTCAGATTGAGATTTGGAGATTGCTGACCAGAAGCACTCAAATATCAGTCACAATATCAGTCATGTGACCATAACTATTTGGCAGTTCAAACGGGCTCAGGTCTGCTGTTTGCATATATTGCTCCAGTGTCCAACACATTGTGTAAGAGAACTGAGTGTTCTCTTATCATCTAATGTATCTCAAACCTTTACATGAGCCATTGTTATGGGAATCACTTCATCTGTCGGTGTCCAGATAGCAAAATTATTCTGGCCCACATCTGGACGGACCACTCCCATTTGCAAGATGTGGGCCACATATCAGCCAAATGTAGGTAACACTGCCATATTTCTGCCAGAAGTGGACCACATCTATTATGGTACGTGTGCGCCAAATGTGTATTTTCAATATAAGGGCCACATTTGGCTCACATGCAGATTCTCAGTCAGAGGTGGCCCACATCCATATGCTATCTGGGTGGTATTAATTTTGTGGCTGATCAATGTATAATGGAAAATGTAGAATAAAAAGTCTAAACAAATAGATGATAGATGGAAATAATACCAGTCAAAAGCTTTAGGACAGTTTTAGAAAGTTTTAGAATGTTTTTGGTATGCACCTAGTTGGTTCATTCTACAACAAGGTAGTGACCCAAACATTAGCCCAAGCTCTGCCAGAACTACTTCAGGAAAAAAGAACAAGATGGTCAGCTTGAAAACATGGAGCACAATCTCCAGACTTAAACCTCATCCAGCTGATTTGGGATGAACTGGACAGAAGAGTGTAAACAAATCAAACTTACAAGTGCCAACATTTATGTGAACTTCTGCAACAGATTTGGGAAGATCTGTCTGAAGAATAATTGATGTCTATTGTAGAAAGAACACCAGAAGTGTGTTCATCTGTTATATCTGACAAAGGTGTTACTGTGATGTGTCCAGAATTTATACACTTTGGTCTATAAATTGATTCCATGAGTTCTTAATTAACTCCTATGTTTTCATTTCAGAGTGTGGTGAGACATTAAACTCAATCATTTTCAATGCAAAACTTGAAAAACTGGGGTATTCTAAAATGTTTGTATTGTATATACACACCTTCTCATTCAATGTTTTTTTTTTTATTATTTCCTACATTGTAAATGAACACAGAAGTCATCCAGACTATGATGGAACACATACGGAATCATGTAGCAAACTTAAAAGTGTTAAACAAACTAAAATATGTTTTAGATTTTAGATTATTTACAGTTGACACACAACTGATGTCTCAAACACATTAAGAGGCAAGAAATGCAAGCCATGAAGTCCTGACAAGGCACAGCTGTTAACTGAAAGCCATTCCAGGTGACTACCTCATAAAGCTGACTGAGAAAATGCAAAAAAATCTGGCATCTAAGCAAGAGGTGCCTACTTTAAAGAATGTAAAAAATAAAACATATTCTGGTTTGTTTAACGCTTTTTTTTGTTTACTAAATAATTTCATATGTATTTCTTCATAGTTTTGATGACTTTAGTATTAATCTACAATGCAGATCATTTTTAAATAATGAAACACCACTGAATGTCCAGAAGGTGTGCCAAAACTTTTGACTGGTACTTTGACTGGTACTTAATATATAATTATTATAGATCAAGTGTAAATGTATCAGGGTTCTGTTAAAGACTAGATTAGTGGGGGCGGCTGATGCTGTAACAGTAATGCTGTTAAAGCTGATAAGGAAAGGGAGTGGAGGGTAAATAGTGGAGTGAATGGCTCTATCTGGGGGTATTGGCTATCACCCCCACACTCTTTGCCTCAGCTTCAAGCCATAGAGTGGAAACATTATCCAAGCTCTGCCATCTCAGGTTTCAGGCTCCAAACCAACAGTTTGTAAGAGTACGTTCATCTGCCTGATCCATCAGGAGGCTGGCAGACGGCAGTATTGTGACCTCCAGCTTTGTGATGTGGTCCTTGTTTACACTGACAAGGCATCAGGTGTGCTTTTGGCATACCAGCATACGCAATGCTTGTCTAAATTACTGGAAAATTTAGTGAATTGGATGATGTAAAAAAATTGCAGATGTTCTTCTTTATTCATATAAAAAATCATGCATTATTAACTTAATTAAATGAAAGGTTTTAAAGTTCTAGTTACAAGCAATTCTAGTTATTAACAGTGTTTATTTTTATTTTTTATGAACTCATATCTCCTACACTAGTAAAACTGTTTATTGAGGTTGTTAATTGACTGATATATACTATTCTAATGACTAATAGTATTTCTTGAGGTTGTTTATGGACTAATATCTCCTATTCTAGTGATTAATAGTGTTTATTGAGGTTGTTTATGAACTAATATCTCCAATTCTAGTGATTAATAGTGTTCATTGAGGTTGTTTATGAACTATCTTCTATTTTAGTGATTAATAGTGTTTATTTATGTTGCTTATTGACTTATTTCTCCTATTCTAGTGACTAATAGTGTTTATTGAGGTTGTTTATGAACTAATATCTCCTATTCCAGTGATTATATTGTTTATTGAGGTTGCTTATGGACTGATATCTTCTATTCTATTGATTAACAATGTTTATTGAGGTTGTTTATGGATAGTCCATGAAGTTGTTTATGGGCTAATATCTACTATACTAGTGTATCCACAGTAGTCTTATGTCCCACGATGCCTCACACAAAATATGTGCTAAAGTAAGATGAAGAGTAAACAACTGTACTAAAGTCTATAAACTATAAACTTGATCTGGATTAAGATAATGGATGGATGGATAGTTTATAAGCTCACACTCAACAGCTTGTAGGAGACACCAACACTTAACTCAAAAGCAGCGACACTGTCCTACCTCACCCTTCAACTACAGATTAACTGAGTATCTGCCGCAGCAGTATTTGTGGATTTTATATTTTATAGTTTACAGTTCTTGTAAAATAAAAGTGTGTTGTCATGGAAAATTCATGCTTGTCCGGGAAGCTTTTTTACTGATGTAAGAGGTTTTAGTTACTATTCCAGCGTTCGTGTAACGGATGTCTGCTGACCTGCCTGTGCTCCGTAGTTAAAGTAGAATCAGCTGAGAAAGGTATATCAGTTGTTAAGTGATACTTAGTTAAATTTGCAGGACCACTAAGGAAAGGTTGTTTGGATTTAGGTCTTAATGAGATGCCTTTAGAGAAAGTTGTTCTGAAATATATTGCTGATTTATTTAAGTAGACTTTTTTTGGATTTTGTTGATGTAAAGTGTGATTTCGATTAGTTATAATTTAAATAAAACTTTGAGTCGAGTCAAGATAAACTGCACAAATGTACCTTTTTAGTGTACAGTATGCATTAGTGGTTAATATTTGTAGACATTGTATTGTATGTATTATATGTATTGTAGTTTGTTTATCTAGAATGGTAATGTGTCTCTTTTGGTGCTCTTTTGTTGAAATGACTGGACATTGGATAAATGGCCATGCACTGAGCAGTCACGTTCTCTCTCACTGAGGTGCAGCTGGTTATGTAAACTCTAACACTCAGACCCCCTCAGAGTCTACCTTTGGGCTGCTGTTGTGTACATACAGTACGGTCCATTCACATGCTGATCAGACTGTCTGATTTTGAGTCATGATTGAACTGGACACTCAACCCCAGCATTTAATTATTCAATAACACCTCAGTAGAAGACCTCCCGTCTCAGCGTATTGTTCATATAGCGGTGGTGCTGAAGAGTCTGGCCATAGATTGACTGTTAATTGAGAGTAGCTCTGAGCTTCAGACTGTGCAGCTTCATCACTGCTGAGGATCTCTGCTCAGACTGCTGTATGCTGTAAGTCATTATTCTGATGATATATTTGCAAATACATCCTTGGATTTTGTCTTATATGGGAATATCTCACTATTGTAAAGTATTGCTGCCAATTAAACATTTTAGGTAATGGGTTCCCCTTCGGAGTCTTGGTTCCTCTCATTGGTTTTTTGTGTTGTTTAGGAGTTGGTTCTTACTCACATTGGTTCTTTGTGTACTTTTTTCTTGGATCTTCTCAGTGATTTTTTCCTAAAACTTGTACGAAGTTTGTCCTTTTTCCTCCAAGAGGTTCTCCACCATGCAGATGGGCAGTTTATCCTACTGAGTTTTGGTTCTTCTCAATGCTTCTTCAAGTTCTTAGGAAGTTTTTTTCTTTTTGAGTCCTGGTTATTCTCAAAGGTTTTGTGTTTTGGTTCTTCTCAGTGGTTCTTCCTCATATTTTTAGCGAGTCTTGTTTAGTTTTAAGTCTTTGTTCCTGTCAATGATTCTTTATTTTTCCTGGTGGTTAGTTTTTCCTGTTTGTGGACAAATTGTTTTGGGAAAATGTCAGAGATTAATTACTTGTAAACTCTACAGTGCTTATACAGTGCAGGCATGTAAAAGCCTATAGCTTGAGAATTACAACCAGTTTGCATTGTTTTCCTTGCAATGGTTTTAGGATGTTATACGTTTGGGAATTTAAATGTGCAGTATTATATCTTTTGTGTTGCTCTATTCTGCAGTATCCAAATGATTATGATTATGTAATGTAGATGAGCATTCTCAGACTCTGGTTTACAAACAGTGTTGAGCATTACTGAAAAAGTAATCCATTGAAATTACTCTAAAATTGTATTGGGATTACTTATTACTTCAGGGTTAAAGTAATCTCATTACTCATTACTTCACTTCTGCATTACATGTTCAGTACAAAAACATGGCTAAAGGATACAAACATACATCTCATTTGCTGGGCATGGCCATACAACTTGTAATATTTGACTGCTTTATATTTATATTCAGGTAGTTGCATAGCTTGGTTCACAGTATTTAAAATACATATACAGTAGCTCCTCTGTTCTTAACACATCACAATCAATTATACTGATTAAAATGTATAGCTGATACTGAATGAACACCCAGCAAAAACAGCCACCTCAAGATCAAGATTAGTGATTAAATGTGTCTGCTTACGGAGCTGTTTCTGAATGAAAATGGAGTCTGACTTGTTTAGGTGAGGTTTGGTTGGGGTTTTTGTTTCAGGTTTTGAGTTTACATTAAGTGACTTTTTCCTGCACTAGTGCTGCACTGCTAATATTAATAATAATGCTCTCACAGTAAACTGTCACAGACATCACATGCCGAATACATACAAGAACAGGCACCAAAATACCCCACATTTGTGTTTTAATGCAGAATATATCATTAAACTTAATTGTACCATAAAATATGAAATTCCTGTGAAATCAGTAATTAGTAACTATAATGGAATTACAGTAATTTAGACTGTAATGAGTTACATTACTTCATTCAATCAGAGTAATGTAAACATGTTACTGTGTCTGAACATAATAGGTACCTAATAAACATAGATCATGTAATATAATACAAAAAGATGTGGAGAAAGGTCATTTTTTAGCCTGTGCAGTGTAGATTTCCCTGATTATGCACAGAGGATGTGAATCTGTTTAGCATAAAGTAGAGTAGAGTTTAAGTTAGTGACCTGCAGTAAAGCTCCTGAATCACTGCAGCATCAGGTACAGGTAACCTGATCCCTCTGATCCAGTGACAACACTCTATAGGCTGCCTTTGACTAGCTGACTAAGTGGGGGGTGTGCTATACTAAACACTTTGCTCTCACATTTCACTTTTCTCACATCTTCTATCTTCTCCATTGAGGCTTGGCTTTTAACAGATTACTTCATTTTATCTAGCACAGTGAGTTTGGCTAAGCTTCTGATCCTATATGTGTGCCTTTGAGTCACATGATTTTGTTGCTGTATACACCTAACAATGCGCATATAAATGAAAAATACATATTTTAAATATATATGCAAGAGTGCAAATATACATATGATGAGCTTCTCTGTTTTTTCTATTTATAGATTTCTGTCAATTGATCACTTTTACTTTATTCTTTAGGCTGACAATATTTGTCTAAAACTTCAAAGAAACTATTGGTGTGAGGAATGGAGTTCGAGACCAAAGTATGTAAAAACAGAATGTTTACTGAAGATGCAGATCGGTACACAAATGACATGAACCAGACAAAGG
>BRDA01086146.1:0-10321 GCA_036984385.1 Crenuchus spilurus
AGGGGTTGTCTTGCTAATTGCCTCTCATTTCTACCTGTTGTCTGTTCCATTTGCACAACAGCAGGTGAAATTGAGGCACAATCAGTGTTGCTTCCAGACTGGACAGGCTGGTTTCACAGAAGTGTGGTTGACTTGGAGTTACATTGTGTTGTTTAAGTGTTCCCTTTATTTTTTTGAGCGGTGTAATATACAGTATATGTATGACACTTTGGCATTGTTAATTATATTATGAACAAAAATGTTTTTATGTATGACTGCCCTCACCATCCAATCCGCCTAATGCCTCCCCTAATTACCACAGTGTACAGAAATGCTCATGCTGTATCTCTCAAGGCTCTGCTCTGATAAGTACATTCTGTTGTAGGCTGTTATTGTGTATCTTAATGCTTCCTTCCTGTCTGTACAAGTGTGTTCATGTGTGCACACTCTCAGCTCTGTTAGGTAAGAGTGGGTGAAAGGCTGCTTGGCGGAAACGTGTATTAGATTTAGTAGTAAACCTGCCCGTAATGCAGGAAGGATTGCCCTCTGGCTGGATTTCACGAGACCATTCACAAACCACTGCCAGCTGGGCATCATTCACAGTAAGCATCATTACCAGTGATGGACATTGTGGCAGTCATAGTTGCTGTGGATTTTCATAGTGACACCAGAGATGATCACATACTGGTAGATGGCATGTGCCTGGTGGTATCTAGAGCATCTAGACTTCCAGGACTGTATCAGATGGTCAGAAGGCTGAGGATGAGGTGTGAGGTAATACGTGTGAAGGTGGATATCTGTGGAATTCTCCAGAGAGCTTGAAACACCTACTGTTACACTTCCAGATAGTTGTGAGCAAAGAAGTGGGTGGAAAGTGACATAGGGTTGTCTAATAGACTGACTCATTCATTAATACACTTAAATATGATGCCTACATCATTTGTAACATAAAGACCCACAACAGAAGACAAGAGTTTCTGAAGAAATGCTGTCCATATGGTCACCAGTATTGGGAATGACTTGACAGCACTTAATAAGGAAACGTTTGTAACAGCATCTGTTGGGCTGTTTAATGTTAGCACACAGGTCTGTCTTTAATACTAGATTGTCTACATATCTAGTAACGTAGATTGTCAGCGGCTCTAAAACATCACACAAAGTTTGTAGATTTTGGAGATTTTGTGATGCTGCCACCGTTCACCTGGTACCCTATTATCATGCCGTTTTGATGATGATACCTGACAGTGTCCTTATTGCTCCTGTGTGCACTATAGAGGTTAACTGGTCCACGGCGGTGCATCAGTTCCTCTGTACCACTCACCAAATTTGTTGTTCACCTATAGCATCAATGACCCATGGGGCACCACTGTTATTCCACTGAGATGCACTCAATGTATGAGAAGTCCATTCTTTGTACACGTAGCAGCTCTAGAACATCCAAAAAGTTAGCCGTTTCTGAGATGCTACCACCTTTTAGCTGGTACCCTATAATCATGCTTTGATATTAGGGATGGGCGGCACGGTGGCTTAGTGGTTAGCACGTTCACCTCTCAGCGCTGAGGTCTTGGGTTCGAGTCCACATCTGAGCGGAGTTTCCATGTTCTCCCCGTGTCCGCGTGGGTTTCCTCCGGGGACTCCGGTTTCCTCCCACAGTCCAAAAACATGGAGGTCAGGTGAATTGGCTACTCTAAATTGTCCGTGTGTGTGTGTGTGTGTGTTCACCCAGCGATGGACTGGCGCCCTGTCCTGGGCTTGGTTGAATGGTGTGGTGCCCTGCCCTGCGCCCAGTGAGGGGGTAGGGGACTAACCGCGACCCTGATGGGGATAAAGCGGGTGTGATAATGAATGAATGAATGAATGATATTAGGGATGGACATTAGAGAGTCAACTCAACCACCACCAATGGTCAGCATCCACCTGCAGCCAGTCTACACCAGTACACATTCGCTTTAGACAAAGAGCTGAGGAGAGAGAGTTTTGAAGATGGGGTTGTATTGGAGTTTAGTCAGGACATCAGGGTCACTCTTTTGGAGGAAATGTACACAAATCTTTCCTGACTTTAGGACTTTTAATGGCTCATCAGAAAGGCTCCATTTATACAGTACAGTCACTGCACTTAGGCTTTGGGATCCACACAGATCACAGCAATAGAGCCTCCTGTTTGTCCCACCATCACCACTTCTAGCAGCCACAAAAGCTTTTACTTGGAGGTCTCCCATCCAAGTACTAACCAGACCCTAACCTGCTTAGCTTTAGCGGATTTGCATATTATGTTGTGCAGGTGTTGTGGCTTGTGTCTTCAAGGAATCCGTTCATGGTTCTGTAGGTCTTCTATGCCTTTGCCTTAAAGAACCATCCTTTTGTTTTTAAGAGAACTTCTCATTTAGCACATTGGCTGCTCATGCCGTTCTCTTGACTCGGGACTGAGGGATGACAGTATGTTCTTTCAGCTTCATGTGTTGGAGGAGGAGGTTTCTTGTTTCACTGTGCACTTCCTGTCTGCTAATTGATTGTATCAAGTTTTTTGCACCTTCATGTGTCACGTAGACGTGCCAGCTGCGAGAGAATCCCGTTTTTCCCTTTTTCCAATGAAAGGCGGTGATATAGTGCTTCGTGCTTGGTCTCTTCGGTGAATTCCCCGATTGAAATTCAGTTCAGACGGAGCAGTGCAGCGAGACGCTGCAGTCATACTAATTCCGGCTAATACAGAAGCTGGACGGATTTCTCCCAGCAGACTTAATTTCTCCAGACAGAGAGGTCAGACAGAACTGTGTCTGTGTTTTGATAATAGACATTTCCATTTCACTCTTATTCAAAACCAGGGCCATCTGCTGTCTTCTCTGAAGGCCCATGGGCTTGTGTGGCTAAACCCAGTGCACTCCAAAATATGTGCAGCGATACATTCAAAAGATGAGACTAAAGTAACATGTAAAACAGTAAATCATGTAAAAAAGCATCTGATCTACAGTCATATCAGTACTATGACTATCTACCTAATGGGAATAACCATCCTTGGCTTCACTCAGTGGTGATGTCTGACACTTTCCTTCTTCTTGTGTTTATTATAGAGGTTGACTGGTCCACCATGATGTGTCAATTACTCTGTACCACTCGCTGGAGTTGTCCTTCCCCTCTGGCATCAATGGCCTGTGTGGCACCACTGTTATATCACTGGGAAGCACTCAATGTACAAGATGTTCACTCTCAGTACACCTTCACTACTGCAGCTCTAGAACATCCCACACAGTTTCTGAGATGCTACCAGCCTTCACTTTAGTACCCTATTATCATGCCTTTTTGGACATCAGTCCATCAGTCAGATTGCATCTTTTGCCCGTGATGATGGTTTTATGCTCTGCTACATCTGACTAGTGTGCTCACTTATTTATACATGCAGCAACATGTCACGTGGCACCTCTGATGTCCCGGGCCAAGTTAGATTCAAACCCAGATAAACAAGACTTATTGAGAAAGAAAATACACGTTATATTTACGCAAATACATGAAATAAAAGAGAGCAGGGCTATTTTTCTTACACCCCTAGTATGTAAACAAACATTTGAACTGTTGGTATTTTTCCCCTCTAGAGGGCAGCAGTGAGTAATGTTTGTTTACTTGAGCTAGAGCTGTGTATGGTTAGTTGGAACTTCTAGGGAAAATTGCTATAATTGGTTTGGATTTAGTCTTGTGCTTTAATAACAATGGAAAATGAAAAGTGACAATAAAATGGAATAAAATGACAAATTGTTAATTGCATGTATTTGCATGGCAGTTAGTCTGCAGCAAAAATGATGACATATTTAGTGACAATCTATTGTTACACCCCAATAATATAAGCCAGGGATCTTCAAATATTGGAGGAGCAGTGCCCAGCACAGTTTGATATTTTCCCTTCAGATGAATAGAAAAGGGTGAAATCACTGGACACCAGCCCTCCAGGACTGAATTTAAAGATCCCTATAGATGCTGTTGTTGCTGAAAGTAGCAACATAACTATAGTGCAAAACTAATCCCCAAACACATGACTGATTAATTACATTTATAATGAGAAAATGTTCAGTTTGATGAGCTTTTTCCAAAGTTAATAAATAGCATCACTGTTGCGTTTCTTGATTCATCTCTGTTGGCCACAATATGCTGTGCCATCTTGACTAAGATCCCCAATCCACCAATAGTGTTTAATTACTTGCCCAAATCCTTTTCTCTGAGGATTCTCTTTTACCTTACCTGGGAAAAAGGCACAAAGTAAGAGCAAACTTGACATCAAAATCTTGTTTTTATGTTTTTTAATTATCAGCAAGTGCTGATGAGGAGGACTGAGCTCATCTTTGGCTCTGGAAGACTGAGAATGGAGCGATTTTCTGAGCACACAGAATCATCTCTCTGATCTGCTGTTTGGATGTGCTGCAGGCTCAGAGGAGAAATCTGGAATGGAGTGAAAGCTTTCTCTAATTAACAGCATTGCCTTCGCCCAGGCCACACTCAGCCCAGCCCAGCCGGAGAGAGGCTCTAAGCACATTTGGGCATCTCACCGATATTTTGCCCCATCCCTCCAAACGAGATTACACTCTGGTATATCTGAGGACATTACGGGATTAAAATCCCATGGGGTGATCCGCATTAGGAAAACAGATGATCTCGAACAGCCGCTGATAGGATGCATGTTTCTGTTATTTGTTGTTATCGCTGGCGTGACCTGTCACCGAGTGACCTCTGCTACTGCTGAGACCAATAACAGTCACAGCTGGGCCTTTAGCATCATGCATGAAGCCATTCTTAAAGTCTGGATTCTTCAGCTGGTGTTTTTGTCTTTGCGATTTTCTGCTAAAAGCAAACGTTATTCCTGTTCTAGCTTGTACCACTTATTCACTCTCTTCACTCCATGTTTTGCTGTTGTTGAAAACCATTTAAAAATACCAGCTGGCCTTTAAATTCAGGTGTCACAATAAAATAATTTTGACTTTGACAATGATATGAAGTGTAGTATCACAATATTCGATATCAAATCGACATTCTTGCTAAAAACATTGTCTTTAACAGCCCCCATGTGGGTGGAGTTTCCATGTTCTCCCCGTGTCTGCCTGGGTCTCCGGGGTCTCTGGTTTCCTCTCGCAGTCCAAAAACATTAGGTGAATTGGCTATTCTAAAATGTCCATGTATGTGTGTGTGCACCCAGCGATGGTTTGTCGCCCTGTCCTGGGCTTGGCTAGGATAGTCTGTAATCCCCTGCCCTGCACCCAGTGAGGAGGTAGGGGACTAACCGCAACCCTGATCAGGATTTCGTGGATAAGATACTGAATGGATGGATGGATGGATGGCCAATGGAAATGTGAAACTGGCATTTATTCACAACAAGGCTGGACTGTTCATTTCACCTCCTCACCAAAAGAAGGCGCCATCTCTGGAGTTCTAGCTTTGCTTCTGACACCTGTTTCTAATTGACGTTGTTATTCTGCCTACTAGTCTAGGCATATTTATTGCCCCCTTGGCATACTTTTTAAATGAGCACATCCACAGTATTGGGAAACAGTTGTGGGACATGGAACTTCAAAATTAAACTTGTCTCAAAATGTTTGAACACATCCAAGTAAGCTAAATTAGACACTTCGAAATCAGATCTCTCCTGATGTTTTACAATTTATTTTTTTTAATTGGCCAAGAATCAAGTCGGTGCTTTAGATTCTGTTACATGGTTTCCATTGTGCATAATCTTGCTGGTTTATGAAAAACATTAGTTTTATCATTATGACACAAACCTCTGTATGACACAAGTCTACTTTGGGCATAGACCTCATTCCTGACGGTCCAACCTACAATATTTGATCTGTGCCTGTTAAATGAAAACCGTAACTTACGCAATCTAAAAAATTTCCCAATTCAACACCAAATACATACAATGATTTAGAAAACAAAAAACCTTCTAACATGACAGAAGATGATAAAATGTGTTCATTTTATGCAATTTATACCATCAATTATATCCACTAAATTGAATTTTTAATAAATTGAGTAAGTTACATGGAAACCATAAGAATACATTTTTAGTACTGTGGATATGCTCATATACATGCAGGGGCGGATTTAACCAACACGCAAACCACGCAATTGCGTGGGGCCCCAGAGATCAGGGGGCCCCCTGCTGGCCAAAATAGGTTGGCAAAAAAAGATCGTTTTGGTTCTCTGCTGATTTTTCCATCCAAAAACAGTGTTACGCTATATTAAAAAGAGATGGGTTGAGCACTAGGACCCAGCAAAAAAACAGCCACTCAGTCAGAAGCCTGTTTCTCTTTAGACCGCTCAGTAATGTGTGATTGGCCGTCCCAGTGGACACTCCATCAGCGTCTGGACTTTCAAACCATCCATCCATCCATTATCACACCTGCTTAATCCACAGAATTGGGTGATAATTTTATATTACATGATTTTAACAGTTTATTAATATTTAATAATAAATATTTAATTAATGATTAATATTATTTTAATAAAAATAATAATAATAATAATAATAATAATAATAATAATAATAATAATAATAATAATTATTATTATTATTATTATTATTATTATTATTTTATAGTTATTATTAGTATATTATTAATTTTAACTAGTAATTCCTGATAAAATATTAATAATAATGTTTAAGTAATGTTTAAAATGTATGTCTAATAATTAATATTTATTAATAATCAATAATAATAATTTAATTTATGTTTAAGCCTGTACCGCACCATAACCATAAAAAAGAATCTGTTTGATCAGGGCCCCCAGACATAACATTGCTTGGGGCCCCAGAACTTCTAAATCCGCCCCTGTATACATGTAGCCATCCACGAGTCTATTTCAGTTTAAAACAAACAAAAACAAATGCACAAGCAAATGATGACCCAGCACAAAAGAAAATAGGTTTGTGAAAGTTGGTCTTGCCGAAAAAAACACGTTCAGGCTTGTCAAAGAGCTACAAAGGCACAACAAAAGATTTGGCCTACTTTAGACTGGATGAAACAACTTTGACATTCTACTGTCGCAAAGTTTTCTCTTAGCATTTCTTGCATTCATCCTTTTTAATGACAAATCAGACTTTCAGAGTTGCATAATACAGCTACATAGTCTCTTTTACAACATCTTGTGCAATTGTTAGTCCCATTAACTGCACTTTGCAAAGGTCAGCAGCAAACTGGGCTCAGTTTCTGGACAATGATTGTTCAAATATGAACTCAGCAACTCTCTTCAGTGTATCTTCAAGGACTTTGCCTGCAAATTAATGGGCGTGCATTGCCAAGGTGAACAACATTGTGCTATAAAACCCTTCACAGTGTATCATGTTAGAGAGATCAACAGCACAAGTAATATCACTAATGTTAGCTAGGCTGTGGATTAGCAAACTACACTTCCGTCATTCCTTTCACAAAAATGAGCAAACAAACACAATTCAGATTAGTTACCCATCTCTCAATCAGATGCCTCTTTATACCTTTTCAGGCCTTTCGACTCTCAATGAAGCTGAAGTCACGTTCTTTGCTAGATTTCTGTTTACCTGAAATGGAGAAGCAATTACAATCAGGTTCCTCATGTACCAGAAGTTTTCGAGCAAGAAGTTGGCAAATAGGCCTTCAGTGTTAACACACCTCTTTGTGCCTGATCTAAGAACATCTTTTTAAACCTTTATTCCTCAGATTTTCTCCCCTTTGACTGGCCATCTCTCCTTCTTGACCATATAAGGAGCCCTTCCCCTTCCTCCTGTCCTGTGCATGAGCACAAGCATCCCCTATCGCTCATTGGCTAGAATAGTGTTGTGTGGTTTGGTCCAAGCCACTTTGCATGAGATAGAAAGCTAGGACAGTATACAAACACTTGGACATTTGGACAGACAGACACCAGAATAGACAGCTAGTTGACCATGAGGAGATCTTCACTGAATTTGACAAGCGTTTTGTACTGCCCCTTTAAGAACAACAGCAAGGCAGTGAAACCAAGCAGCAAAGTGACAAATCAAGTAGAGTTATCATGTCAGACATGCAACGTTGTCCTACAACAGCAACAATAAAATCTGTGGGATGCCAGTGTAGATCAAGTCACTCAACTGTAGTTATATCAGGAGTCCAGCTCATGACCTCTCACATTAACTGTTGAAACAATGATCCACTCATCATTTATTTTTTGTTTTAGTCTTTGTTTACAGTACATTTTTCGAACTGGAAATGAGTTCTGAACACTTTTTAAGCTCCTTAGGATCCTGTTCTAGACTTTTAGTTATAAGTGGTGATTTAGGTGTTTGAGTGAAATCTGTACATCCTTACTGGTTGAATTTGGATTTGGAGGCTTTGTGCTAAAAGTAGCCATGAAAGAATTGTTAGTAGTTGACAGGGCTAGTCAGTGGTTGTGGATATATGCCTTTAATGTGGTGGTGTTGTGTACTGCGTAAAGACCACATGGAGCTGGTTTCACTGAGCATGCATTAACTGTGCTAGTGGGGGCTAAGTATGGCCTTAATCACTGGAGAGGCTGATGTGGATCAACGGTTAGTATTGTAGGGTCGGAGTGTGGTTTGTACATTTGTGGAGGTAGCATGTACTGTAACATTTGACACGAGGCAAGAAAGGGGGAATGCATTTTTATAAGAAATTATAGTTAATGAACCAGGAACGCAAACAGAGAACCACAAAGGTCAAAGGTAAACAAGAAAGGCTAATAGGGAGGAATGCTACAGAAGCCGTTTAGGCTAACAGGGTAAAGAACTAAGAATGTCACTTAGGCAAACAGGCTAGAGAACTAAGGATGCCACTTAGGCTAACAGGGTAGAGAACTAAGGATGCCACTTAGGCTAACAGGGTAGAGAACTAAGGATGCCACTTAGGCTAACAGGGTAGAGAATTAAGGATGCCACTTAGGCTAACAGGCTAGAGAACTAAGGATGCCACTTAGGCTAACAGGGTAGAGAACTAATGATGCCACGTAGGCTAACAGGCTAGAGAACTAAGGATGCCACTTAGGCTAACAGGCTAGAGAACTAAGGATGCCACTTAGACTAACAGGCTAGAGAACTAAGGATGCCACTTAGACTAACAGGTTAGAGAACTAAGGATGCCACTTAGACTAACAGGCTAGAGAACTAAGGACGCCAATTACGCTAACAGGCTAGAGAACTTAGGATGCCACTTAGACTAACAGGCTACAGAACTTAGGATGCCACTTAGGCTAATAGGGTAGAGAACTAAGGATGCCACTTAGGCTAACAGGCTAGAGAACTAAGGATGCCACTTAGGCTAACAGGATAGAGAATTAAGGATGCCACTTAGGCTAACAGGCTAGAGAACTAAGGATGCCACTTAGGCTAACAGGGTAGAGAACTAATGATGCCATGTAGGCTAACAGGCTAGAGAACTAAGGATGCCACTTAGGCTAACAGGCTAGAGAACTAAGGATGCCACTTAGACTAACAGGCTAGAGAACTAAGGATGCCACTTAGACTAACAGGTTAGAGAAC
Organism: Crenuchus spilurus; assembly: GCA_036984385.1. Lineage (NCBI taxonomy): Eukaryota > Metazoa > Chordata > Actinopteri > Characiformes > Crenuchidae > Crenuchus > Crenuchus spilurus. The sequence goes on from BRDA01086146.1 coordinate 9,464, forward strand.
TAAGGATGCCACTTAGACTAACAGGCTAGAGAACTAAGGACGCCAATTAGGCTAACAGGCTAGAGAACTTAGGATGCCACTTAGACTAACAGGCTACAGAACTAAGGATGCTACTTAGGCAAATGGGCTACAGAACTAAGGATGAAACTTAGGCTAATAGGCTAGAAAAACTAAGGACACCACTTAGGCTAACCGTCTAGAGAAGCAAAGGATGCCACTTAGGCTAGTTATATGTTATGTAACTAGGAGGTTATATTTTATGTAATGTAGTTTTGAGTATCAGGAAGTTGGAGTTTGAACCCAGATTCAGGTCCTTAGAGTTTACAGGGTTAAAAGTGTGGATAGGAAAGCACCTCCAGTAGCAAATACAGTAACAGTTTGGAAGTGCTTGTTTATGTTTTTGTAACATTTTCACTGATTGGAGAACCAACAGGTCTGGTGAGGGTTTTTGAAAAGCTGCCATCATCTGAGCTCTGGAGCTAAATGTCAGCCACTAACACTCACGCTAATTAGGTATGATGTCTTTATTTTGTATTGCCTGTGTCTTTAAGAAGTGTTCTAGACTTCTGTTATTTACTCTAATGATATATTAGTCTGTAGTTGTAGAACTACAAAGTACACCTATATGATCAGTGGAGGTAATTATATAGACAATGAGTGTAGATAAAAGGTGTACCTAATGAAGTAGCCAGTGAGTGTGGTAGTTACTATATAAACATTTTTGGTAGCTGCTGAATGATATGACTTATCATTAATAACTGAAATAGACATACAAACCGGATTCCAAAAAAGTTGGGACACTAAACAAATTGTGAATAAAAACTGAATGCAATGATGTGGAGATGGCAAATGTCAATA
>BRDA01086150.1:18606-31522 GCA_036984385.1 Crenuchus spilurus
AGATGAGTCTTGTTTGAAGTGATGTAAAATTTTGTATGAATTAGAAGTAAATGACTTTATTTTACTGTTTGACGTCGGACATGTTCGTGATTCTGTGTAATTCATAACAGAACTTTGTTACTACGTACACTACCAGAACCTATAAATGTCCTCAATCTGTTACTTTGACTTTTCGGACCAAAATCTGTTGTTATTAAAATGAAGATTAAGTATGTTTTAAAATGTAGTGAAGTTTGTTCTGAGTAGAAGATGGAAATCACTTTCTAGAAAATAAAAAAACATGTGGTTTAACCATGAGTACATTATCTTTTGGTAAAATCATGTGATAGATTTATTTTTATTTTAAAACTTGTTTTCTATAAAAGGGTCGACAGTAATTGATTTGTGAAAATCTGATTCATCACAATAAAATCAAATATGTCTACTTTGTCTCTCTGTGATTGTACTGAGCCTCTATAAGACTGTACTGCATCTCTATATGTTTGTACTAAATCTCTATTCTCTATTGGCTCTTTGATTTATATCTTCATTTGTGACTTCTAAAGCCATGTGGTGTCATTTAACGCTTGTGTAGACAAGGTTTCTTGGGAAGTGTATTTTGAAACAGCTTTATTGTGTATTTTCAAAAGCTGTAAACATAATACATGTGTTTCCAGGTGTGCTCACGTGTGACCTGAATCACTACACGGGTCTCTTGCAGAACTTAAAAACACGAATCTTTCATCTATTATTTAAATAGTCACACATAAACTTGAATTGTTTCCTTGTGGTAAGCTTTAGGTTTTGATGCCACTGCTGCAGTCAGTGCTAGTGGAGGCCAAAAGCAGCAGCCTGGTTATTACTGGACTCTGTAAACACGGCTTGTTATTTGAGTGTCTATTTAAAGTGATAAGCAGACTTTGCAAGCGTGCCGACTGAGAAACAAGGAAGTGGTTTGGTTTAACGGGAAACTACATTTGCACTTGGTTTCCCTTTCTCTGAGATACTGTGACGTGTTAAGGGCTTTCCATCACAAATGGCAACGTCAGGTCACTTAGCTAGAAAATGAGGAAAGTAAGCCGGAATGTAAACCTCTGGGAAGAGCAATGAAACAAAATTCATGAGAAAGAGAAGTGTGCAGTAATTAAGCTGTTAAAAGGAGCTGTTGGCACAACTACAAGCAAGTCAGGTGTACCATATGTTGAGTTCGCATTGTTTATATTATTATTATTATTATTATTATTATTATTATTATTTTATTTTAAATGAACTGACTTCTGAAAACTAACTAGCTATTAGGACAGGAAATACTCTAAGCTGAAAAACATATATGTTCAGTTTCTTTATTAGAGATTTATGAATCAATGGATTAATTTATTTATGTATTTATATGATAAATTATACAATAATTATGTCTGCCAGTTTACTAAATGGTATTGAAATATCTTTTAAAGTCATGATGTAGCCATAAAGTCATATTCAGTCAGAATATGGTAAGTAGGTACAACAGTAGACAATATATACAGGTAACCCTACTTACAAGCATCCCTACTATCGAGTATTCCAGGTAATGAGTCGAGATCTCGGAATATTTTTGTTCCAGGTAACGAGTAAAATTCCAAGTAACGAGTAGCGTAAATTAGTTCAAGTATGCCAACCGCTAGGGGCACTGTGGTCGTAGCATCCCCTAGGCCTAGATGCTAGCGTAGAAGAAGAGGTCAGTCAATACCTTTGACCGCTGTCCAGTAAAAGTGAAAGTAGTAGTGAAAGTGACGCAAAGAAAGCAAAAGGTAGTGAACAAGAAAGTTAGATACATTTTACTTTTACTTTTCATATGATAAGTGTAACCATGCCATACACGCACGCCCGTCCTCCTCTCCTCCTTAGGCTGCCAGCCTGCACGAGCACCGCCGTTGTCTCATTTATTTTTTTTTAAACCCATATAAACACATTATATAGCATATTAAAGCATACTGTATATTGGCCGGCTGACACGGATTAATCAGTTTTACATGTATTCTTATGGGGAAAATGCATCCAGCTAACGAGCAAACCAGCTAACGAGCTCGGCTCCTACACGGATTAAACGCGTAAGTAGGGTTACCACTGTATATACATACACACAGTAAATATCAATTAGCCAAAACATTATTACCACAGGTGAAATGAATAATGTTGATCATCTCGTAAGAGGTGTGGGATATATTGGATGATAGTTGGTTCGTGTACACATTGTGTTGTCTGTGGCAGAAATGGGTAGGTGTGGTCAGATGACTGGGTTGGAGCATTTCTGAAAATGCAATGTTTGGGTGCTCCTGGTGAGCATTGCTAAGGATCTACAGCTGGTTTCTTCCAAATTAAGATCCCAGAGCTCAATGCATATGTGGGATGATGAATGATTGTTACACTTATATAGCGCCTTTCTCAAACCCAAGGACGCTTTACAATCAACACACTCCATTTACCCAATCACACACCGGCAAGAAGCGGCAGCCAATTGCGAACAGCGTACTCTCAACCGGAAGCAACCGTCCACCTGGAGGACTGCATCGAGCACTAGGGGGATCACCCAGGACAGAGTGCCAACCATATCTGGGCACACATACATACACACACATACACATTCATACACACCAGGGTAATTTTTTTTAGAGTAGCCAATTCACCTGATCGCCATGTTTTTGGACTGTGGGAGGAAACCGGAATCCCCGGTGGAAACCCACGCAGACACGGGGAGAACATGGAAACTCCTCTCAGATGCGGACTCGAACCCAAGACCTCAGCACTGAGAGGCGAACGTGCTAACCACTAAGCCACCGTGCCGCCCGATGTGTTGGAATAGTGTTGGAAAGTCTGATTTGTGGCAGCTCCACCTCACAACTTACACAGATGACTAAGCTGTGAATGTCATGATGACTCATGAATACATACACATATTATACAGTAGATAGAGAGACATATATGTGCAATTGGTTTTGTTTCCTTATTCCTTATAATTTAGTGTAATTTTTGTTCCCCCTGATCCCATGTTTGCTCAAAATATTAGAAATAGCAAGAATACTGTAATATGGAACTGATCAAAGAACTGCTCGTGCTTTCATCAGCACTCATCATGTTGGATTTGTTCCAGGCTCAGGGATTGTCCTGTGAAATGCACCGTCATCCCTATGTGTCTGTTTGAAAAACAACCTAGCTGTGTCACGCCTACGGTGTCCTTCCAGGAGTTTATGCACACAGATAACTCATTGCACAGGTGGACCTGCACTCATCAGACCTGTTGAAACGAGCTCTGTAACAAAAGCCTCCTCCTGTGTATGAGAAGAGACTCTGGTGCACGTGCGTTGCATGTAAACACTGTGAAGAGGAAGTGGTGCAGTCTTGTTCAGATGACCTGACGTACACTCGACAGGGCTATTGACTACTCCAGCCTTATCTGTGCTCTCCGGGAATGCAAAACACATGCTGCGCTGCAGGAACTTCATTAATAGCAGGGTCGTTCTTGCATAAGACAAAACAACCTGAGCATAATATATTGTCTGTCATACATTAGTCTGGATCTAAAATTGTTTTTCAACTTATCATCTAATGCACTCATGCATTTATCACATGTTTCATACAAGACATCATTGGATGGAGGAATATGGTAGATATTGAGTTAGTATTAGCTATAGCACTTATGTCACTAATGTTGAAGACAACCGCTAGTTGCTTGCACATCTATTCCAGTGATTAATACTGCTTATCTCATCTTACCTGCCCAGAGAGAGCACAGCCAATTTTGCTCTCTCAGGTGCCTTAGTCCACTGGGCCACTCTGGGTCCATTAACAGTACTTGCTCAAAATTTTAATTGACTAATGGTTTTTATTCTAGTCATTAGTAGTGCTAATTGAGGTTATTTTATGAGCAAATATCTTTTATTCTAATGATTAATTGGGCTTACTGAGGTTGTATATGGAATGATAGCTCATATCCTAGTCATTAATAGTGTTTATTAACGTAGTTTATGGACTAATATCTCTTGTTTTAGTCATTAATGATGCTTATTGAGATTGTTTATGGATATCTAATAGGAGGCATATCCATGACATTCCTATGTCCCATGTAAACTTGTGTAAAATGTGCTAAACGTCTGATGGACAGCTGTACTAAAATCTGCTAGAATATGTGCATTTGATCATAATTTTGAAATGTTTAGGAAAAAGGCATGTCTGGTCAATCTTACTCTTTTTATTAATAAAAACATTCTATTATTATTAAAAAATAATACGTTCAAATGAATGATGAGTTATTGATTAAGCATTGTTTATATGTTAGCCCTTCAAAAACATGTCACACAATTTTTATTTAGAAAGCTTATACACATACTTGACAAAACTTCTCCATTTGGACTTGTTTTATTTTTTATAGAATTTAAAAACAACTGCTTTTTTGATCTTGTGGTTTCATGGAAAATGGGCCAATACTCATGGTTAAAAATTACGAGCAAGAAAGTACTTTTTTTTTTACAACTCCCATTATAAGCAAATAATGTTTTTTATTTCATTTTCAGAGATATGAGGTTTAACAATGGTGATATGACAACTGTCATATATGGCATAGTAATACTATCTGTTTCATAAATACATAGTGCCAATATATACAAAAGACACCAGACATTAACCTTTGCATGAATAGCTTTAAGAAGTCATGTTTAGCTAAATGAGCAATAACATTATATTTGAAGGAAATATCCATTATTTGAATGTAATTGACAGTGCTGACTGCCGTGTGTGTAGAAAAGAAATCTACTCTGATCTAATGGTCCACTGAGAGCAGAAAGGCTTGCTTCAGTAATTAGTGCAGAGGGATAGGGCACTGCTGAACGATCAGCAAGGCTTGGGCAGGGGGGTGGGGAGGAGGCCTGAGCGACATGGCCATTTTAATCCTCTTGTCACTCATCATTAACCTCCACAGCTCTAAATTCATGACCCTCCATTCACTTTCCAGTTCTAAGGCACAGAGGTGCTCTCCTCTTGTGGGGGTTGGTTAGCTGGTTAGTTGTTAAGATGTTGTATTTTTATGAAGCATATTATATTATACCATGTTTTATATACAGAGTCATATCAGAATGTTATGCTCACCCCTGGTTTGGAATGAACTCGGCCTGGGATGTCACAGCTGCCATGTGACTTGGTTATCTCTGATACCTTCCTTGTCTTTTTGCTCCTGGGTTCATTATAGAGCTTAATAGGTCTACTGTAGTGCCTTGAGTTTTCTGTACCACTCACTGGAGTTGCTGTTTTCCTCTGGCATCAATAGCCAGTGGGGCACAACTGTTATGCTGTTGGAGAAGCACACAATATACAAAAAGTCCATTCTCGGTACACCTTCACTACAGCAACTCTAGAACATCCCTTTGTTGGGGTTGATGTCCTTTGCCCATGATGATTGTTTTGCAATCTGCTACAACTGACTGGTGTTTTCACTTATTTATATGTACAGCAAACCTAGTCATGTGGCATCTGCGACATTCTGAGTTCTTTACAAACATAGGATGGTCATAATATTCTGATAAATACAGTGATGCTTGAAAGTTTGTGAACCCTTTATAATTTTCCATATTTCTCTCTACCTAAAGCATCATCAGATTTTCACACAAGTCCTAAAAGTTGATAAAGAGAACCCAGTTAAACAATATAAAAAATATTATACTTGGTAATTTATTTATTGAGGAAAATGATCCAATATGACATATTCATGAGAGGAACCTCTAAGATTAGCAGTTAATTTGAAGGTGAAATTAGAGTCAAGTGTTTTCAGTGAGATGACAATCAGGAGTGAGTGGGCACCCTATTTTATTTAACAAACAACATAGTCATGAGAAAAAATAATGCACATTTTTATGTATAAGCACATAATAAAAAAATATTTAAAAAATATCTAATTACAAGGTCTCAATATTAGATAAAGGCAACCTCAGATGAACAACAACTCAGGTTAAATTACACCATTTTGTCATTTATTTGACAAAAACTAGACCAGTCTGCAGATGCATTGTGGCAAAAAATAAGTACACCCTTAATGCTTCCAAATGAATTAAGAGGTAGGTAGTAGCCAGGTGCTCCTATTCAAAAGTCCTTGATTAATTGATCATTAGCAAGTGTTACCACCTCTATAAAAGCAGACATTTGAGCAGTTTGCAGGTCTGGAGTACTCAGGGGTATGTTAAAACAATGGCAAAAGGAAAGCCATCAGCAATTGTTTAGAGAAGCCATTGTTGCTGCCCATCAATCTTGGAGGGGTTATAAGGCCATTTGCAAACCATTCAAAGTCCATCATTCTACAATGTGAAAGATTATTCACAAGTGGAAAACATTCAAGACATATGGTAATGTTTCTAGTAGTGGATGAACCAGCAAATTCAACCCAAGATCAGATCGTGAAATACTCAGAGAATCTGTAAAAAAACCCAAGAGCTATATCTCAGAGTTAAAATATTAAATGATCTTATTCATGACAGTACGATTGAAAAAAATGACTGGATAAGTCTGTCTTGTTTGGACGAGTTGCGAGGAGTTGCCTTTTTTTCTAAAAAGAACATGACATAGCAGCATAGCTTAACTTTGCAAAGTTGCCTCTGAACAAACAGCAGGAAGTCTGGAACAGAGTCAGATGAGACCAATGTTTGGCCATAATGCACAGCACCAAGTTTGCCAAAAACCAAACACATCATATTAGCACAAACACCTCATTCCAGCGGTGAAGAACGGTGGTGGAGGGGTGATTATTTGGGCTTGTTTTACAGGCACAGGACATGGGCACCTTGCAGCCATTGAGTCAACCATGAACTCTTCTGTATACCAAAGTATTCTAGAAGCAAATGTGAGGTTATCTGTCTGATAGTTGAAGCTTGGCTGATATTGGGTACACAGGATAATGATTCCAAGCACACAAGCAAATCTGCAGCAGAATGACTGAAAAAAAAATCAAGATGATGCATTGGCCCAGTCAAAGTCTAGACCTCAACCCAACTGAAATTCTGTGGTAAGATCTTAAGAGAGTGAAGCAGAATTTCTCCAGAATGATGTGAGAGACTGATAAAGTCATAGAGAAAATGATTACTTCATGTTATTGCTGCTAAAGGTGGTTAAAAAATCTATTAATTTATGAAGCATACTTATTTTTTCCCACACTGCTTCTACATTCTGGCAGTTTTTGTTAAATAAATAATAAAATGGTGTTGTTGTTGTTCATCTGAGCTTGTATTTATCTCATTTTAAGACATTGTGAGGACTGGATGTTTTTTGTTTATTTGTATATGACTGAATACATCAAATATATAAAATGAGCTGTGCACAACAAATACATTTTAAAATATTGACAAAAGGTCACTTTTTGGCTACATTGTAGTGACACTGAATCTTTACTACCTCAACAATTGTGTGAAGCATGTTTAAAGTGGTAACTTCATGCACACAGTTGATTAATTCCATATTGTCTCCACATGTAATGCCTGGTTCACACTACATGACTGGTTGAGCTGTAATCGCGAGTCTTTCAGTTGTGGCTTTCACACTACAAGACTGGTTGGTGACGCGGGGTCACAAACTATGTGATTTTTTTATCGCAGACTCCTGGCTGCTCTCCAAAAACATGTTTTATCATGAGAACAGAACAGTATAGCCAACATGCTGGCTATGAGTGTGCAATACAGTGCACTGGCTATGAGCCAGCAGTACAGTTACACTGCTGCCATTTTTAAGACAAAATAGAACCTGGCTAATGTACGTATATATTAATGGAGGGAAAAGATACACGCACACCATCGGGTGCTATCAAACCGGAACTGCCTCTTTAATTTTCATAGTTTTTTAATTGTCAAAATAAGAGACCTACAATAATATCACCACAGTGAGAGCACACATTAATAAACTGTTAATAATATTACATACATACTGTCGCCAGCTTTATTTTACCTGTCCATTACACTGATCATAGATATAAAATAGAAATAAAATAGAACACAGAAAAGAAGAAAACAAAATTGAACCTAGAAGGTTTACCTAGAGTTCTTTTTCCTCTTTGGGTATTAGGAATGTTATCAAACATTAATCACTCATACTGCTACTTTGTGGCTTATATTTCTCTAAATGACTAATCAGTCAAATCACATCCTTTGCCCAAGATGATCATCTTGCACTCTGCTACAACTGGCTAGTGTTCTCACTTATTTATATGTACAATAAACACTGTCATGTGGCGGAATTGCTCAATTATCTGTCTGATATTATTAATGTTGTGCATAATTTTTGTGTCTGTTCTTACAAAACCTCCTGCTTCCAAAATGGCAACTTTTATTGGTTAATGTAAGCTAATGTCTTTCCCACTGGACCATTTTATTGCTCGTATTTTCTTTTAACAATCCACTCACATATAAAGGTTCCTCCTTCATCAGTCTATGATATCAGACCGAGTCTAACAAACTGTTAATCAGAGTGGAGAAAATTGAATAAAATCCCTGGGAGATAGACTGATGAATGCATTCGTCAGACGCCCTCACCATGTTGCCAAGTAAACAAAACAACTCGAGTCCCCCTCCTTCCGCTGGCGAAGACGTGCACGGCGAGTGAGTGAAGGGGAAAGCACACATACACACAGAGGGCAGTCTGAGCATAATGAGCGTTTGTTGGAACTGAAAGAGACTATTGGAAACAGTGAGTGTCTAGTCACGGCACAGACGCAACCAAGAAAATAGCCACACAAGAACAGCGTGCCTCAACTGAAACTGGCATTAAGGAGGCGTATCAACCACACAGCTTACAAGGGATAAAAAGGTTTTGAGTAGAGATAACAAGGAGTAAATATGGTGTTTAATAATATCCAACACATCATCCTCATTTCAGCTGCTGTAATGTCCATGCAGCCCTGCATTAAAGAGGGAATTCAATATTTATGTTGATTTAGTGAATTGAGAAAAAAAAACTTGTTAACAAACTTCTTTTGAACAATTCTTAAAGCTAGAGGGGAAGAAACGTCTGAAAGGAGAAAAACAAACAGTGCTTTGTCTCCAAAACCCCACAAAGGCAGAGTTCCGGAGGGAGGAGGGAAAAGCTTCACATTTCTTTAGCTCTTCTTCAAAGGAGAGAAGTAACCTCTCCTTTAATGGGCATCTGATGATGTCATATCACTGGCTGGATTCTTCTGTCTCTGAGTAGAGTCTCGTCTCAGTGCTGTAATTGGCTGGAAGTGGGCTGGAGGGGGTTGGGAGAGGCCAGAGGCCTGTACATTAACCCTTAGGCCTGACTGAGCTTGAGCTTGGATCTCTGTCAGTTTCCCTTTAACCTCAAACCAAAACGTGCCAGCATGTGGAGGAAAAAAAAGAAAGAAACGCAGGATGTTGCTCTTATGTGTGCTTCATAAAAGCCAGCCTTGTTTGGTCTGAGCGGCTGTGTTTGCCAGTGTGATATCTCCTATTATTATAAACTTCTGTCAGAGAGACTTGCTGGCATTGGGTTTGTGTTGACTTCACTCATCACAGCAAAAAGGAGGGTGCCAAGCAGTTACATATCTAGGGTCTAGGGACTAGGCTGAGGTGTGAATAAATCAATAGGCTCCCTATGTGAAAAAAGCATCCAGAGCACATTCCAGTTTCAGTCATGTTACATTTGTAGGGGAATGAAGCAATAGGAGTAAATGTACAAGGTCCTGGGCTAATTTCTGATTTCACAGGAGCTCCTCTGTGATTTTATTTCTGTCTAGATCAGCCATGTCTGTTTTTCTCCCTCCTTATTTGTGAAAATTACAAGCTGAGTTGCCATTTTTCACCAAACTCAGAGCTTTTAAATCATTTCTAGACACACGTCTCTGTGATTTTCCAGGCAGATATTGCATTGGATTGCCTCATTGCTACTTGCTGTATTTGGTCTCCTAGCTTGCATATCCCGAGACCCTCTCCTGGGAAAGCATTATCTGGGGTTGTAGAAATTGTAACACTACAAGTTTGCTCATATTTCAGTCATTTTATTGCAGTCCAAACTTGAGACTTTTATCACTGAGAAAATCTGAAACATGCTTCATTACAGATGTCCCCATGACAAAATACTAAAATCTGAAAACAATATAATTTGCTTGCTTTCTTCATATTACTGTCTTAACCAAGAAGCACCTATGCATGCTAATATTTACTGCATATTATCATAGCGTCAAGGATATAAAAGTAGCAACATAAGGGGTCTAAAAAGACAAAGACCTTTTTTTTTTCAGGACGTCCCACAGAAGTGAAGCTTCTTTACATTTCTGCTTCAGTGTGCATAACTGTGTTTTAATCAGCATCTAATGACCAATTTAATGGCCTTAATTATCATTAGTAGGGAGCTGTGAAGCTGTTTGTGGGTCAGTAATTGCCCCTCCCACTCACCAGTAGTCCAAAGTTGCAGTATCAGCACTTGCTCCAGCTACAGGTGACCAGCTGTCCTGGCTTTGTTTTTTTTTCTCCTCTGGGACAGCTGGAGCCATCAATCTGCTCCAAACTTCACCCTGACTTCTTCACTCCATCTGATTGGTCAGGCACAGAATGCTACCCGACATGGTAGCCTCTGAAACCTTTTAACCCCTTAACCTCAGTCTGGGGTAAGCATAATGATCTAGGCATGCAATTTTACACAGCAGTAGGATGGCTAAAAAGTCTAACGTTTAACAACTGTTTCAATAAGCAGAAAACAGTCTAAATTTAACCAAATCATCAAAACAAGGCAGCAACTGTGAATTATAGGTAATGTGAAATAATAAGATGGTAAGTTATATAACTATGAGTGTGTAGAATGTAAGGAGTTAAGGTGTATTGTTTTCATTCCTGGTCCCTGTAATTGTGACCTGACAATACGCCAGTGTGCTCGAACACAAACTCTATGTGCAGCTCTTTAGACAGGACAGCTGAAAGCTATGATTCATCCTTGTATACTGAGTCACTCATTACGGACTATGAAGCTGGCCTCTGTGAATAAATTCATACATTGGCAAGGTGCTGGCCACAGCACGTGCAGTGGCAGCTTTTTTCCTCTCCCCCTGCAGATGGTAAGCATTGAGGGCCATTATTGTGCTCGGTGTGGGGCGTCCTCCACACCAAAGACTCTGGCACACTTTTAAAGACAGAGTTGCTAATGTATGCAGGCCTGATTCAATGCCTCTGTTCCCCTCCCCCCTAAATGGGCCTTCTTTAGTTTGAGGAGAAGACAAACATTTGCAAGTATCAATGTTCCCTGGAACTTTTCCACTTTATTGAGAAAGGCAGTTGTTCTCTCGACTTGAGAATTCAAGAAAAAAGCAAAATGTACACCAGTGCTCACTAGAGGAATGCTTTAATGCTCTTTGCTCCTTTTATCTTTATTATAGCACATTTTTGTTAAGTAATAGATAGCCACTGTGGATATTTTTGTAGCTCTCTTCGGGACTGTTTGGTTGATGTTTTCAAGCTTAAGAAATGCAAAAAATGAGAAGACATCTGGCATGATCAGGGCTTTATTAAAGCATGAGCAATGTTTAACATGTTGTTAATGTGTTGTGTTTGTTTAGTGATACAGCTAGCTTAAGAAAGAATAAATGAGCAAGTAGGGTTGCCAGGTTCACTGTGGAAAAAACCCACATCCCAAATCTTGATCTTTTATTTAAAAACTAAAATAGAATATGTCACTTTTATTTATTTAGATATATATTTGATACAGACATCGGATGAGAACATCACAACATGATTGAACATTACATACCATAACTGCCTGATGGGGACCGTGCTTGTGTCTTCTAATCAGGATTTGTCTTTTTGCTGGTAATTTAGGCTCTGAGTTTTGATTTACTTTGGTTTCATCTTTGTTAGTCTCAAGTCTCAAGTTTTGTTGTACCTAGAGTTTGTTGCAATATAATTGTGTATCTTTTTTTATTCTAGGTATTAGTAATGGGTTTGTTCTAATAGTATCTGAACTGGTATAGCACCAAATTACATACATACATACATACACATTATACTTATATAGCGCCTTTCTAGACACCCAAGGACGCTTTACAATCAACACACTCCATTTACACACACCGGTGAGAAGCGGCAGCCAATCGCGCACAGCGTACTCTCAACCGGAAGCGACCGTCCACCTGGACGACTGCATCGAGCACTAGGGGGATCACCCAGGACAGAGTGCCAACCATATCTGGGCAAACATACATACATACATTCATACACACCAGGGTAAATTTAGAGTATCCAATCCACCTGATCTCCATGTTGCCTCAAAGGTACAAGAGGGGCACAGACGCACCGGAAACCCACGCAGACACGGGGAGAACATGGAAACTCCGCTCAGATACGGACTCGAACCCAAGACCTCAGCGCTGAGAGGCGAATGTGCTAACCAATAAGCCACCGTGCTGCCCAAATTCTGGGCCCTTTCCTAATATTTAAAGTTAAATTTCAGAGTCCTCAAGTGCCCTACCCCCATTAGGGGCCCTGGTAACTCAGTTCCACTTTTCCCCCACTCTGACGCCCCTGGTATGAACTGAAGAGTAGTTCAGACTCTAACCTGTCTGTAATAGCTGAGATGATTCTCTTAATGGAAACAAGGCACTTTTATACATCGCTCTAAATAAGAGCATCTGCCAAATGCCATAAACATAAACAGTGACACTGACACACAATCATAATCATAAGTTTGTCTCTGCTCCATGTTAATCTTCTAGTTTCTTGAAAAACTATTTTGGTTTGGTTTATATATTGTTATGTTATAAACCTGACATTTAAAACAGTTTGTATGAAAATACAGGATAAGGACAAATCTTCTCACACATTGATTCAATAAAGGATGCAGCATTTTTTTTTCTAATACAGGATGATCCCATATTTTAAGGGACAGGTGGGAGGTCTACCAGTAGCAGCTAGACAGCCACCTTTACTATTACTAGCTAAAGTCTAGA